>CATIWK010553503.1:0-24160 GCA_949634005.1 Mallotus japonicus
TTTGTGAGCAACAGGACTAATATGCATGAACACGGATAATGTGCAAACTTGAACTTAATGTAAAATTGGACCATTGAATGAACGGCAATCCCATTTGCATGTAAATAAAAGAAACAATCGAATAATCAAAAGATAATAAATAACGAACACAAATGGAGGCCGATCGCAAGATCGGGTGGACATTCAAATGTCCATACCCAGTTTCCGAACCCGTTCTCTGATGACGGCTTCTGGAAACCTCCGTGGAATCCATTTGCCGTATAAGTGTCCCAGATTTCACCCGGGTGGCGACTCCATCTCCGAATAGGCTTTTTAGACCTATTTCGTATTTCTCACGTGGGCCGAAGACCCGACACAGTGCAATGGTCGTCAACACTTGAGCGCGCGCTAAATCCCGCCGCCTACAATATTATTTATAAAAAAATGGTTTAATTCCATAAAAATGGTTTAATTTTATATAAATTAATAATTTAACAAAAAATAACAAGTTATAACAAAATAAATACTAGTTCTTATATTTATGAAAAATAATATCATTTCACAAAAAGTAAAGTAAAAGTTTTACATTTTTTATAAATTTTCATAAATTTTCGTGAACAAATTAAATTTCTTTGTTTTGAAATAAAGTAACCGTATAAAACCCTAAGTTTAATTTAATTTTAGACATAGTATTTATTTAATTTTTTTTGAACGAAAGTATTTATTTAATTTTGAAATAATAATTTTGATTTAATACAGCAGATCGAACTATTAAAAATAAAAATACAATTCAAAATTTCTGCTTCTCCCACTCATTTGTTCGTAGGTTTCAGTCACTGAACAATACGCACAACACAACCACTCATTTGTTCATAGTTTTCAGTCACTGAACAATACGCACAACACAACACAACTATAACTATAAACCCTAAACTAAACCCCTCGCTCTCTCCCTCTCTCAGTCTCATACTCAATTCGCAGGACAAGAGGACAAAGGAAGAAATGTTCTCTCCAGGAATTAAACGGACGCCAAATCTGAGCTCAAGGAAAGATCGAAATCTCCGGCAAAATGCGCCTGATTCGCCCATCACTCCTCTTCAAGATAGCCATAACTCTGTCCCTAACCGCCCTGCCACCGGTACTCCTGCTCCTTGGGCTCCTCGCCTTTCCGTTCTCGCTAGGTATTTTTTTTTTCTGTTTTTAATTACGGTCGTCGCCGCTGCTGTTTGCCTATTTGTATTAGATGTGCTCTGAATTTTTGTTTGGATTATAACGTGCGGTTGCGGTTTTTACGGTTTTATGTAGTTGTACTTAGTTGAGGTTAGTTTCTTGTTTTTGGTAGTGACTGTTGTGATGTTAATGAGATTGATATATGGTGATTGACTACTGCAGTGCAGTGGTGATTTGCTTTAATAATGCTTGAAAAATGTTTGTTTGTGTGTGCGCGCGCGTGTTTGCTGCTTTTATTTTATATAGAAAAGGAATTTCTGGTATAAAATAGGTGCCAAAGAGTGAATTCTTCTGCATCTCGAGTGGTATTATGGGTGAATGTAGAGGGAAATATGCATTTCTACGAACTTGAAATTGGAGGGAATTTTTGATAATATATTATATGTTGATGATCAGCTTGATTTGAGCTTGCTGGAATATCATAATAGTTAGATTTTATTTCTTCAGTTGCATAGCAATTCGTGGCTTTTTGTAAAAATTTTCATTAAAGTTCAGAGGGAGCACCGTGATGAATTTACTATGAGATGTGAAAGGATTCAGCTTTGAGAGATGGGAAGGAGAAATAGGAACATTACATTCTTTCTAATCTAACTAAATACTCTTTTCTATATCTTGTTGCTTGAAAACTATTGATTTTTATCTTTTTTTCCTCATAATGCTGGTGTAGCTGGCTCTGTCTTTTTTCATGGGTGCAAACTTCTGCTTTTCAGTATTCATGTAGATATATTTGGAGGGAGTGTGGTGTAAGGTTTTAATCTTTCTTGTTGGTATTGCTCCTAGACTACCATCAGAAAACAGAAGTGGGAAGGGGAATGATGCAGATCCAATCAAGCCTGTATATGTCGGAGAGTTTCCCCAAATAGTTCGTGATGAACAGGCCAACTTTCTACAGAAGCACATTACTGGTTTGCTTTGATACAAAATTTTAACTATTCTCAGTTTCTGTAAATGTTATTACCAAACTAACATATGTTATCTGGCAGGCAATGCATGCATATCTGGTGGAATGGATAAGGAAACATGCCTTTCTTGGATCATCTGTGAAAACAGACTCTTCATATGGAGTTACTTATCTTCTGCTGCTTCAAAAGATTGCATTGTTCTTGAATTTCCTTCAAATGTTTTAAATGATGGAGATTTTGAGAAAAATTTCTATCAAGGTAGCAATTGGATGCTTTGTATCGTCAACTGGGATAAATCTTCCAGGGGAAGAAACAAAGTTGTGCAGAGTCACTGTTCTTCTGGTGTTGTAGTCTGTAACCAGAAAACTCAAGCTCTCATATACTGGCCTGACATTTATTCTGCAGAGGGATCTATTCCTGTTACCAGCCTATTATCTCCTGATGATATGGAGGTGACGAACTCTGCTCCCATTAGTGGAAAGATCACCAAAAAGGGGCAGAGGCAGAATAATTGGTCTGGAAACAGTTCAATTAGATCGAATGTTCTCAACTCTCTGATTGCTTCTGCAGTGCCTGCTTCCCAGCACGTGTGTGTTGCATTGGCTTGTAGTTCCAATGGTGAATTGTGGCAGTTCTATTGCAGCCCCACTGGCATTAAACGTAGTAAAGTATATCAAGACATGCTAGGTTCATCCTCCAGAGGGAATGAGAATGGCCAATCTGTTGGAAGCAAGGGTTATCCAAGGTCACTTATCTGGCATTTTTCACTCCATTCCATGAGGGATTCTAACAAGCAGTTTCTTATGTTGACAGATCATGAGATACAGTGTTTTAGTATTACATTTCTCCCTCATTTAACTGTTTCAAAACTATGGTCTCATGAAATTGTTGGCACTGATGGAGATTCGGGCATTAAGAAGGACTTGGCGGGTCAGAAATGTATCTGGCCTCTGGATGTACAGGTTGACGATCAGGGTAAAGTGATCACAGTTCTTGTTGCCACTTTCTGCAAGGATAGGGTTAGTGGTTCAAGCTACATACAGTATTCTCTTCTGACAATGCAATACAAGTCTAGCATAGGCATACCCTCTGATGTACATGAAAGGATTTTGGAGAAAAAAGCTCCAATTCAAGTGATTATCCCAAAGGCAAGAGTAGAAGATGAGGATTTCTTATTCTCCATGAGGCTTAGGGTAGGAGGAAGGCCATCAGGCTCAGCAATCATACTTTCTGGTGACGGAACAGCAACTGTATCGCATTACTATAGGAACTCACCTCGTCTCTATCAGTTTGATCTACCTTATGATGCTGGAAAAGTTCTAGATGCATCAATCCTTCCTTCTGCCGATGGCAGTGAAGATGGTGCATGGGTTGTATTAACAGAGAAAGCAGGAGTATGGGCCATACCTGAAAAAGCTATTGTAATTGGTGGAGTTGAGCCGCCTGAGAGAAGTCTGTCACGTAAAGGGAGCTCAAATGAAGGATCTGCAGAGGAAGAGAGAAGAAACATCACATTTGCCGGCAATGCTGCTCCTAGAAGAGCTAGCTCTGAAGCATGGGATGCTGGTGGCAGACAAAGGGCTGTTGTGACTGGAATTGCACATAGAAGTGCACAAGATGAAGAATCAGAAGCTTTACTTGGCCAGCTTTTTCATGATTTTCTGTTAACTGGGCAGGTTGATGCTTCATTTGTAAAGCTGCAAAACTCTGGGGCATTTGAAAGGGATGGAGAAACGAATGTTTTCACCAGGATGAGCAAATCTATTGTTGACACCTTGGCTAAACACTGGACAACAACTAGAGGGGCTGAAATTGTGGCTTTGACAATAGTATCCACCCAACTAATGGATAAACAGCAAAAACATGAAAGATATCTTCAATTTCTTGCTTTATCCAAGTGTCATGAGGAGCTATGTTCTAAACAGAGTATGTTGCATTTTTCAATATCATATGCAAATTTATTTTCGGTTGCATGCGCATGCACTCGGTATAATATTTATCTGTCTGTATCATGTGCTTAGACTGTAGTAAATCCGTCTCCGTTTGGAATAAGTATAAACATCATAAGGGGTGACTCCATGTTTGTACCTCTATACTTAAGTCAATAATATAAGCAAAAGAAAGGTGAAAGATTTCAGCCCTAACTAGAGCTTTCTTTCGACAGGACAGTCTTTGCAAATAATCTTGGAACATGGTGAAAAACTTGCTGGGATAATTCAGTTGAGAGAACTACAAAATGTTATTAGCCAGAACCGTTCAGTTGCTTCTGGATCCCCACGTTCTAGTTCAGAGGCTCAGATTTCAGGAGCTCTTTCGGATCTTATTCAGTTTGTTGGTGAGCGAGCTCGCCGCAATACTGTTCTACTTATGGACAGGGACAATGCAGAAGTGTTCTATAGTAAGGTTTCTGATCTTGAAGAAGCATTTAATTGCTTGGACAAACACCTAGAATATGTAATAAGTGAGGAACAGCCACTTGAGGTTCAGATCCAGAGAGCTTGTGAAATCTCAAATGCAGTTGTCTCCATACTACGTGCTGCAATGCTTTATAGAGATGAGCATCACATTTGGTATCCACCACCAGAGGGCTTGACAGCATGGTATTGTCAGGTTGTTGTTCGGAGTGGGCTGTGGCAAGTTGCATCTTTCATGGTCCAGCTGCTTAATGAAACAATTGGGCTGAGTAATTCCCTAAAATCAGATATTTACAGTCATCTAGAAGTACTGGCTGAAGTTCTTCTTGAGACATATGCTGGTGCTATTACAGCTAGACTTGAGCGTGGAGAAGAACATAAAGGTCTGCTAGAAGAGTATTGGAGTAGGCGGGATTTCGTTCTTGGATCCCTCTATCAAAAACTGAAAGATTTCGTGAAAGGCAAGCAACAGGTTAGTCATTCTTTTCAGTATATAGTTCTTATGCTGCTAGAGTTAAGCATAGAACAAAATTCAACCTGTTTCTCTTTTCAGGTTCTTAATATGGGAGACAGTAAACAGAATGAGGAAACTCTGAGAAAGGTTTCTTCAAGTTTGGTGTCCATTGCAAAAAGGCATGAAGGATACAATACGATGTGGGGTATATGCTGTGACCTCAATGATGCAACGCTACTAAAAAATCTCATGGTAATGTTCTTTAAGCTATAAAATGGCATCCTTTTCATGTTGCTCCTTTTATTATCTGTCTGGTGCTTTGCAATCACATTATTTCCTTTATAGAGTTATAGTCTGCAAAACATCAGGTGCAATAACAGGTTGGGATTCTTGCTTTCTTAGTTTTGAAAGGATATCACCAATAAACTCCATGGCAACTTTAACTCAACAAATAGAAATTATGGGACAAATTTCTGTCTGATAGAATTTGTTATTTGAAGCAATTGCTATCACACATGAAATATTTTCTTTTTGATCAATGACTCTTTAAGGACTAGATTATCAAGTTTACAAGAAACATGTGTATTTTGCAACTGAACTACAGAGTTTTTGTTAATATTTGTTGTATTCTTGGATACATATGCTGAAAGTTCATTTATCTTGCACATTTTTCTTGGGATTTATGGCTCCACATTGGCCATGCTGTTGAATATTGACAATGAGAGGAAAAGACTGATGATAGACCCAAGCATGCATACGCAGGATGTGTCTTCGCATGAATTCTGGCATATGCTATTGAATGGAAACTATCTTTTACCTATGCTCTTAGTTATGTACTGAACTATGAAAATGTAGATGAGCCTGGAACTAATGAATGGTAAATTGATGAATGGAGCTTTCTGTTGCTTCATTTCCTTTTTCTCTTGTAATCTAGCTTTTTATAGATTGACGCAGGACATATTTGAGAAATCTTATGCAACTAGCCAAACAATGTGAACCATGATGGACTTTGTGCATAGTATTAAGGTGAACACTAAGAGTGGATTGAGGAAATTTAGTATTTGTTTAGTTGTGATTGATTGTAAAAGAGAAGTTGGAATTAATGAGCAGTTTGCTTGATATAGTACAAAAGTTAATTGAAGTAGTAAAGGTAGATGCTTGAAGAGTTTGATTGTATGGACAGCTGGATTTGTAGAGCTTGAATAAAGAAGCTAAAGACTGAAGTGGCTGGATGTTGACTATGGAGTGAACTGCACCTAATTACTGTACTACTACTCGATAAAAGTCAGAAAGAGGAGAAGAAGTATGCAGAAGCCAAACAATCTTCTCAGAGAATGTAACTCAAATAGGTTGCCTTGTTTAGGTGGGAATTCAAACTAAAAAAAAAAATGTTTACTTGATACTTTAGTTAAATTACTTATGAGGCATAACTACGGGTTTGCTTTGATTGGTTAGATTCATATATGAAAACATGGATGTGGAGCTAATGATAAAAAGTCTTTCTGAGGTTGAATTTGAGATATGCACTGGAATTGCAACTTCTCAGTCTCTTGAATTCTCAAGTTTCAAGAATTAAATAAGATTTCTGAATTGAAGACTGGAAATTCATAACAATGAATTTTCATTGTCCAAAGTACCCCTATTCTTTGTTTAGGATTAATGACTCTAATCTAGAGTTTCCAATTTGGGTCTTTTGGTGGATCATTGTAGGACCTTTTTTTCAGTTAGGAATATAGAATCTTAGAATCTAAAGGAGGAGAAATTCTTATTTTGGTTTTTATTTGAAATTATTTGGAGAATGTTTAGCCAGTAGTCGTAAATAATTCATGAATTTTGTGTGCATGTCCCTGTTGTTTCTTTGGAATTGAATTCTTGCAAAATAATGTCATTTTTGTTTCATTTTATTTCTTTCAAAATGCCTTTTATTTTTTTTAAAAAAGAATTGAATTCTAGCAACTATAAGCTTTCCAAAGACAAGAATTGGCAAGTAGAGTAGGATTCAGTTGAATTGAATTCTTGCAGTTTTAAACTTCCCTAACAGACTTGAAAGGATCAGTCAAGGCAATGCACCTGATTCGAGCTTGGATTGAGTCATTGTATTTCCCAGAAGCTTTTATGATAGCGCTGTTTCCTTCTCTGGAAAGTTACCTTGTTTCCCTCTATGGTTGAATGTTCATGTCTCTTGCTGCATTAACCATACACTGAAGACATGAATTTGATTATTCTTTTGTTGTTTTACCAATGTTCATTGGCATTGGGTAACTGCATGGATATCCGCCTTTTGCTACATTATTTATTTCCTAAAATAATTTCTTGCTTGTTTTTTTGTCAGAATGAGAGCATGGGACCTAAAGGTGGTTTCAGTTATTATGTGTTTAAGCAACTGTATCAAAAGAGGCAATTTCCCAAGCTTCTAAGGCTTGGGGAGGAGTTCCAGGGAGAGTTATCTTTTTTCCTAAAGCATCAGCATGATCTCCTTTGGCTTCATGAGGTGTTTCTCCATCAGTTTTCCTCAGCTTCAGAAACACTTCACTCTTTTGCTCTTTCCCAAGACGGGTGCTCTATTTCAGAAACTGAAGATGATGCAGAACCTAAGCCTACCAGTTTTATAAAAACACCTGCAGACAGAAAGAGACTTTTGAATCTCTCAAAGATTGCAGCCATGGCAGGTATAATCTATTCTTTAAGTTGTGTCATGGTTGTCATCAGTTTTCATGTTTCTCTAGCATACAAGTAATTGTGGTGCTTTTGACAAATTTGAGAACTTGAGGTTAGCATCATTCATAGTTGCAAATAGTGGGAATCATTATGACTGATCACATTTGCAATTAAACTACAGCTCTGTTTAAGGTTGATTAAGAAACCAAAATGCTTGATTAGAGAATTTTGCAGTTTTATCATGTTTCCATTTGATAACTGTATGGATGCTTTTTTTAATTTTTACTTTGTTGGAGGCTATATCTAGTGAAGGGTTTAATTAAATCTTCTTTTATGACTTCACTTCACGATATCTTTATTCTATCCCTTGTTTTCTTCACTTTGTAGCTTGGATATGATTGACCTTCTATGTGAGTGCCAAAATGTTAATTTAATGGAATTGTATTGTAATCTGTTTGGATCAATGCTTTATGACTCGTAAGTTACAAGTGTAACAATACCAATGCTGATTGCTAACTGCTGCAGTGCTTCCTTATCTAGATGGAGTACTCCATGTATTGTGATGCAGTCCAACTGGGTTTAAATCATTAAATGGTTATGAACTAGACTAATAGGATTGTTTCTTTTGTTGGTAATCCTTTTTTTCATTTGACATATTAATTCTGTAACTAAAAGGTTATTTATGTTGCTTTTCCTCCCTTTTTTAATTACTATCATTAGCAGGTAAAAATGCTGATTCTGAGACAAAGATTAAGCGCATTGATGCAGACTTGAAGATTTTGAAATTGCAGGTTTGTACTGTTTTAAGACTTTTCCGTGGTTTTTATTTGTCTTTTTTTTTTTTTTTTTTTTAAAGAAGAGAAGGTGGTACGTTGGGGGAGAAAAGAGAGAGGTGGGGGGGAGGATTTGGATTGCTTGTACTTCCTAATTATTGGTTATACTTTATAAACATGACCCTAAGGCTGAAAATTTGTTATTTATTGAACTCATTCATCTTTTAGTGATTGTTGCCTTATTCAATGTTATGAAGTCATTTCCATGGTGCCATTTTTCCATAGGGTTAAGGGTTTTAAATAACGGCTTTGTGAACTGTATCAGTATCAGATTCAATGTAAAAGCATTGGACAAAATTGGGCCAAAATGGCAACCACTACCATGAATTTCTGAGAGCAAAACTCTCTAGTAAAGACTTCCTATTAATTTGGGAAAGTAAAAGGAATGGATAGAGTAAAAAAAAGTAGGCAGAATTTGAACAAATAAAAGGAAAATGAGTTGTTCCACAATCTACTGTAACATATTGCTAAATAGTATATCGAGAGGCCAAAATCATGTTATGTATTTAAGCAAGAAACTGATACACTACCTATGTTTAATGGTGTGTTGTATGCCTCAAATCATTGTGTTAGCAGTCTAGATCATATTAGAATTGTTTTGGCAATGTTTTACCTGTTCCATTCCTTATCTTACTTGAATGGTTTCATAGAACATGGTTTTCTTTGTATCAGGAATCATATAATTTTTTTGTTCACTGATATTAGTTTGGGGTTACATCTTTCCATGCTGTGGCCCAAAATTGTGCGGAATGGTGAGAAAGATCCATGTAGCAAACCCCAACTAGCTTGGAAGTCGAAACTCAAAATTAACAATAGAAGGGGAAATGAGCAAAATATATTTTGCCTGGATTTCATAAAGTGTACAAAGAGCAAACATTTTTGATATCTTGGGGGATGATGGAAGTGAGGAGAATATCTGTGTTAGGCATAAAGTAGGATGGATCAAGCGGAGGGGTGCAACAGGAGTTCTTTGTGGCCTCTAATCTAACTTGAACAGTGAAATCCATTATATTAGCTTGATGCCCTTTTATTTATTTTCAAGTAAAAAATACACTGAATTTTGACAAGCCCTTCCTTGTGCATTAGTGTTGACTTGCATTATAGTGAGAGAATATATGACACGTGCTGTTTTTTCTGGATATCTCTTATCTCTAAATTATGATCTTGCCTTGATTGGATGAAAACAGAAACTTTATCATGTTCATCAGCTGCTTGGTTGTTTCTGTTGACTTGCTAATAGAAAACCCTGATTGTGATTTAGCGGAAGAAATTCTAATGCATCTATAGTAAATAGTCATCAATTCAGCATGGGAAGAACTCCAAATATTTTCTTATGTGCTTTAACTGAATTGAGCATTTGACTCTTGCAGGAAGAAATTTTGAAATTCCTTCAGGTCGATGGAGTAGAAGTATATGATGGACAGCAACTACTCCGTCCAGAGGATCTCATAGAGCATTGCCTTAAAGTTGGAAGCCCAGAACTAGCACTGCTGGCTTTTGACGTGTTTGCGTGGACAAGCTCCTCCTTCCGTCGAAGCCACAGAAGCCTTCTGGAGGAATGTTGGAAGAATGCTGCTGATCAGGACGATTGGGCGAGACTTTATCAAGCATCTATTGATGAAGGGTGGAGCGATGAGGAAACCCTGCAGCAACTGAGAGACACTGTCCTTTTTCAGGCATCAAGCAGGTGTTATGGACCTCAAGCAGAAACAATAGAAGAAGGGTTTGACGATGTGTTGCCATTGAGGAAGGAAACCTCAGAGGTTCCAACACTGAAGGAATTGGATTTTTCTGTGGAAGCAATTTTGATGCAGCACAAATATTTCCCAGATGCAGGGAAGCTAATGTTGACTGCTATCATGTTAGGTAGTGTACAGGGTGATAAAAAAGCAGGAGAGGGTCCTTCTCCAATGGATTGATGCTGATACTAATACTGATCAATTTTCTGGAATAACTTTTTTAGTTTTTGTACTATTCATGTAGCATATCTAATGTACTAACGTGTTCTATCTGCAATGCAATTCGGTTATTCTTTTTCCACCATTTTCTGCAGTGCAAAATCTGCAGCTATCTCTGAGAAAGAAAATATGTCGTACATTTATGGAGAATATGGGTGAAAAATCAGGCTTGAGTTATGTATCTTTATTGGGACAGGTCAACAGAGGCAGAGAAAGCCTTTGCTTTTGTATGGATTCTGCCATGTACTATAGCATATAAAGGTCATGTTTGGTTTGCGGAATAGATCAAGAATATAATAGTTATTTCATAAGAATTAGTAATTCTTTACTTTGGTTCAAATTTTACTATGGAATACCAATTCTATAGAATAGCAATTCTGTGATTTTTGAAGAATAGTCATTCTGCTCAAAACTAAAGAATATGTATTCTCTATCCTTTAGAATAGAGCATTTTTACTTTTACCCTCTCTTTATGTTTAAACTCTCTTTATATTCATGTTCTTACTTTCTCTTTTTTTTAGAATAATTTAATTCAGATTTTTCAATATTTTTCTTTTAATTTAATTTAACTGAGGTTTGACAACCGTAAATTATATGAAATTTATTTATTTTATATGTTTGTATTTTTATGATTAAAAAATTTTAAAATATTATTTATTTATTATGCATTTATATTATTTTAGAAAAATAAAATATACGTGCTAATTTTTTTATATATATATTTATTTATTTTTATGTAAAACATGCTAAAATTGTATGACTATTTGATACTAACAATGAAATTCATTAATAAATGGATCAATGTCATTTATCATTAAATCTATTTATCTCTCGTAGCAATGCTTATGAACCAAAGCATGAAATAGGAATAGAATAGTAATTCTAGGTCATGAACTAAAACATGGAATAGTATTTCTTTAGAAATAGTTCTTCTAGGAAATACTTATTCTATTTCTTAATAATTATAATTCTATTACACACTTATTCAATTCCATGAACCAAACATGGCTATAGTATCTCAAATCTCTTCTTCAAATCCATTACCTACATGTTGAATGAAGAAACTGATATAAGAGGACGTGACTACACCACTTATCTCCATTATTACAAAATAAAAGAAAAGCAAATACAAAATACTAATGCTTGCAAACACAACAAAATATAAAACAGTAATTGTACTAGACAACACACAACCATCAATTTCAATTTCTTGTCCTTCTATTTTGCTGCCTCCTCTGTTTCCTTCCAAATTTCTTAGCAACCCATTCATGTTTTCTTCTTCTAGTAAACTCATTTCCAGCAACCACTCCAACTACCAGCCCACTTCCGTATCCCATTGAAACTATCAACCATTTTACTTTGGATGAAGATCCTAAGGCTTCATCTTCTGCACTAAGAGATGGAGGTTGCACTTGTGGCCCGAATTTGAAGTTTCCGCATTGCTCTGTCCATGTTTCCTCCCATAACCTCGGATTCCCTTCATATGACTTGGCATCGAAAGTGCAAAATTGATTTCCCTGGGGTATAGGTCCTGAAAGATTGTTGAAAGATACATCAAATGATGAAAGGGAAGTGAGTTCTGTGAGCCGCGTAGGAATTTGTCCTGAGAGCTGGTTCATAGAAAGGTCCAAACATTCTAATGCTTTCAGATTTGCCAAAGAGGATGGTATGTGACCACTAAGAATGTTGCCTGAAAGATTAAGCATTCGAAGTCCTTTAAGATTTCCGATGATATTTGGAATCTCTCCTTCGAATTTGTTATCAGAAAAATCTATGGCAACGAAAATCTTAAGGATCTTCTCATAACTCCTTTCCAATCCTTTGTTATACAATGTCATTGTGTAATCAAAGTAGCCATAACTTATAAAAGTTCTAGGACCCCGTGGTGCATTCAATAGTGTCCCCATGTATTCCATCCGACTTGTGTCAGTGACTGTCATAGCATTCCTTATGCCAAAGTACTTCAATGGTAGCTTTCCGCTAAGATTATTATGAGATAAGTCAATGACTCGAAGGTTGGAGAATCCAATGGGTCGAGAATTCTCGATTGCACCATGAAAACCATTAGATCGCAAAATCACAACTCTCAACTCTGGAAGCATTCCGAGCCATGAAGGGAAAGTATCAATTATTTGGTTGTAACCAAAATCAATGAACTCCAAAAGTGAACAGTTGAGCAATGATTTTGGCAAATGCCCTTGTAATTGATTATGGCTCATGCTAATCATTTGCAGTTGGCATCTATTGCTGCCATCAGAGAAATCCGATGATGAAAGGGAATTACTTAAACTGCCTAAACAATGGGGAATCACCCCACTCAAATTGTTAAAGGACAAATCAAGAACTTGAAGGGAACTCAAATTGCAAATGGAAGGTGAGACCTCCCCTGACAATTTGTTATGAGAAATTAGGTAATCAGAGGTGGACAATGGTGGCAATGGGAGAGATCCTTGCAGCATATTATATCTAAGGTCTATTATACGTAGTTTTTGAAAATAGATTGGATGTTGCTCGAAACCAGTTAAAAGGTTATAAGAAAGGTTCAAGTACTCCAAAGTTGTTCCTAATTTAGACATCCATGAAGGAATTTGTCCGGTGATGTTGTTGAAGGAAAGGTCTAGATAATTCAACTGATCTAGGTTGTGCAAGAAGCTGGGAAACTCAAAGAGACTGCAGGATGCCAATCTTAAGTCAGATAAATTTGGAAGGCTAACGTATGAAGCAAGAGTTTTGGTGATCAACGACAAATTATTGAATGACAAATCCAATGAAGTTAAATTTTTGAGCTCAGAGAATATGGCCAACTCAATAGTACTGACCACCAACTTATTTGAATGAAGGTCGAGATATTGGAGACTCTGGAGATGAGATAAATTGGAAGAAATTGGGCCTTCCAAGTTATTAAATGAAAGGTCCAAGTCAAATAACGTGGTAAGATGATGGTTACTCTGAAATGGAATTAGACCAGACAATTGGTTGTTAGACAAAACTACAAAAGTAAGCTTAGTCAGGTTCATAAGGCTTGCTGGGATTGGACCACTAAGTTGATTATAGGACAGATCCAATTTTAAAAGTTCAGCGAGGTTCATAAGGCTTGCTGGGATTGGACCACTAAGTTGATTATGGGATAGAAACAATTCTGAAAGTTCAGTGAGGTTCATAATGCTTGCTGGGATTGGACCAGAGAATTGGTAGCCAGACAAATCTAGAACACTAAGCTGGGTCAGATTCATAAGTTGGGTAAGGTTCACAAGCCCAAAGGAGATCTCACCATTCAAATTGTTGTCTCCAAGTTCCAAACGAGTGAGCTTGGTGAGCTTACCGATCCAAGATAATGAAAAAGAAGAAGAAGTTGGGTTGAAGTGATTATACGCTAGGCTTAGAGAAACAAGCTCCGTAAGATTACCGAAAGACGATGGAATCTGATCGGTAAAGAAGATGCTATCGTAGATCTCAAGTTCTCTCAAGTGGACAAGATTTCCAATTGAAGAAGCGAATTGCCTGCTGAAATTGCAGTTACTAAGGCTGAATAGCTTCAAATGAACCATGGCTCCAACTGACGAAAGGAGCTCTCTGGTGAAATTGCAATTAGATAGATACAGATCTTCCAACGAGTCAAAACTTCCAATTGAAGCAGATATCTCTCCACCAACATTGGTTGCATCGAGGTCCAAAGACTTGAGTGGAATACTCCTGAAATGGAAATCGGGCAAGTGAACTGTAAGATCTTGATTAGAACTGAGAGCGAGTATCTTCAGATTTGGAAGCTGGAAAATAGCTACTGGAAATTCACCAATCAATCCACAGTCATCAAGATGGAGAGATTCTAAAGATGACAAATTTGCCAAGAAATCAGCTGGTACCCTTGAAGAAATAGTCACCCATGAGAGATGAAGTTCCTTCAAATTAATCATGTGTTGAACTAGACCGCTCAAACCAGCAGGCTTACGGAGCTCCAAGTCAAAATTATAAGATAGATCGAGGGAAACCAAGGTGGATAGATTAGAGAGTTGTGGTGGGATTTGGCCAGAGAATTTCGAAAAGGAGAGATCGAGGGAAACCAAGGTGGATAGATTAGAGAGTTGGAGTGGGATTTGGCCAGAGAATTGCGAAGACGAGAGCTTGAGATGAGTTAGGCTTGAGAGCCTGCCTATTTCTGGTGGTATATGAGAAGAGGTGAAGTTGTTATTGGCAAGATTAAGCCTTTGAAGGTGAACAAGGTTGAAGAGGGTGCTGTTGGAGTTGAGAGTACCGTAGAGACAACTGTTGCTGAGGTCCAAGCTTATGACATGATTGGTATTAACATCACACACCACACCATCCCAGGAGCAGCACTCATCACCTCTTTCTCCTAATTTCCATGTTTCAACTTTTGCATAATCACAATAACTAATCAAGCAATCTTTGAATTGCAACAAGGCAGACCTCTCATCATGGTGGCAGCGTGGCTCTGTGATAGAATAAGAAAATGGTATGATGAAATGACAGAGTATGAGTATGGAAACCAAGAAGACACAAATAGAATATGAAGAAAATGACTCCATTTTAAAAATTATTAGTTTTTTTAGAAATACTGTTATGAATTGCAAATGATAAGGCATTTATTTATAGTAAAAAATATTATTATATAAGATGATATTTCGATATTATATTATTATTTTTACTTTTTTTTTTTCAGAAAAATTGAAAAGAACAAATTATTGTTAATTTTGAATTAGTCTCCAAATATCACATCTATAAACTCCCAGAGAAAGTAATGCTCCATACCTTTTTTTTTTAGTGTTTTTTTTACACGATATATGGCCATATGCTTTTTTAGTCTTTCCCTGAAACTTCCTTATCAAACTAATTAAGTGCCAACTCTCAAGACTTCGTTGGTGCCAAAGAAAACTTGCTGCACAAGAACTAATCAATAGATTGTGAAATACCAAAAATTTATTTGAGTGAAAGCTGAATTGTTGATAGGTAAACTTCTAGTCATTTCATGGGTTTACTTGAAAATATATATGTAGACTGAGACCTGCAAGGGCAATGGACCACCCACTCCAATATATTGGCTGATTTACACGAATGTTTTTGAGACATTTAGGCCCGCAGTTGATAGAGATAATTTGTTTGGGTGAGATTGCAATAAGTGATATGCGATAAGTGACCTTCACATAAGTTCATAGTGTAGTATTATTGTTTTACTATTTTATAAAGTATCCTTACTTTTGAATTAGTCTCCAAATTAATATCACATTTCTATAAAGTCATGCCCAAAAATAACTCCAAGAAAAAGTTATGGGCATTTTTTTAGTCTTCGCCTGAAACTCCCTTATCAAACTAATTAAGTGCCAATTCCCAAAACTTTGTTAATTGGATACATGCATGCATAGCAATTCACAAGAGTTTTGACTAATGGGTTAGGATGTCATTTGTGGAATTTCATTTGTGTAAATGATGCGTAATATTATTATTTTTAAAATATATTGTAATATATATAATAAAAGAAAACATTATAAAATTTTTACAAAAATATTGAATTGTGCGGTATATTGAATAGTTTGTATCTAAAGTTTTAAAAATGAAAAGTGCAGATTCAATCACTCACTTGAAGCTAAAGAAAGCAGTTGCTAACAGTGATAAAATTCAATACCAGTTGTTGTCAAAGAGTAAATCAAAGTGAAATAATTCAATATCAGTGCACTCTTTCCCAACTAAATGCTTAAACTTTGATCTCTACAACTGGTAGTACAAAATCGACTACAACAATAATAAAAAAAAATAATAAAACGCAAATAAAAGTCCAATATAATAATTTACACAAGCATAAACTTAAAAAAAAAGACAACCCTAATGATAAGGGAAGTGTGCTATATTTGAAAGAAAAAAATTTGAAATTTTTTTTTTGAAAGTTTTTGAAGTCAACGACATTTTTGAAAGTTTTTTTAGTTTTTAATATATTTATGTAAAGATCCTATAATAATTTACATAAGCCTAAACTTAAAATGTTGCTAAATTTTGAGAAAGGAAATTTTTTTTTTCTAAATTAGTCACTAATTATACATTATCATTTTCCTCCAAACTCTAGCGTTCTTAGGTTGCAGTTTTGCTAATCAAATGTGCCAATAAGTTTCGTTAGAAGCAAGGTCAAAGTTGTTTGGAAAAAGTTTATCTTAAGCTTCGTTTCCAAATTGCAATCTCCTTCAAATAGACTATCTCTATCAAATGGGGCCTACATATCTCAAGAAAATTCATAGAAATTGTAGATACCTTCACATTTGTTTGGAAAAGTTCCATACTTGTAAATTATTCAAACCAAAATGCATTCAAATCAAAATGCATTTCATCAACTTTGTTCTTCAAAATGCATGTAAATTATTCAAATAAAAAAAATGTGTTTCATCAACTTTGTTCGTCAAAATGCATACAATTCAATTATTGAATCAAAATTCTTGACTCAAACAACGACTTTAGTTGTACAAAGAACCCGAAAAAGACTTAAAAAGGACTTGTAATGTTACCCAATTGTCAAAAGAAAAAAGAAAGAAAAACGTGGCGTTGGCATTTCTTCCTTTTTTTTTTTTGGTGGGTACACAGGGCAAAGCCCGAAACAAAAAACAAGGAAACTAAACAATACCAGCAGAGCTGGAAGCAAGACCAGTACTATCACTAGTTAGGAGGTGATGAATACCACCCGGAGGGGTGGTGAAAATGGAGAGCTCATTAGAGTTGGACCTAGCTCCTTCTTTGGCAAGCCAATCAGCACAAGAGTTAGTATCTCGGCCATGGTACACACATTGGACGTTAGAGCTCATAGCTAACAGATTCTTGATAGAGTTGACCAAATGACTACTGTTCCCAAAGACTTGGACCGCACCATGAATTGCCTCAACGGCTAGGAGAGAATCAGTTTCTACAATGAGACAAGAGAACCACCATTTCTGGGCGATGTTCAGACCTGAAATAATGCCCCACAACTCAGCCTCCAAAGGCGTACTGATCCCGCAACCATGAAAGAAACTCAGGATCCATTGGCCGTTGTGATTTCGGAATAGCCGCCAGCACCTGCTTGCATAGTTTTGGGGATGGAGCTACCATCAGTATTAAGCTTGATCACTCCCACATCTGGAGGCTGCCACCGGGCATCTTGACTAGTAATTTGAGCCGAAGAGGATAAACCTGAGCAAGTGATACCCGATTTAAGAATTTCCGTGCACCGAGTCTTTATTTGAGAAATAGTTGCTTCTAGAGGCAAACTTTGATTTTCGAATACAAGCTTATTTCTCAGATGCCAAATGAACCAGATGGAAATTCTAAAGATTAGCTTCCATTCTAGGCCATCGTCAAGCAGGACTTTACTACTAATGTTGGACCGAAGCCAATCCTCCAGGCTTGACTGGAAGAAATTCGACCTCCTTCGACCAGTCATCAAATGATGCCAAATAGGCGAGATGAGAGGGCAGTCCCACAGAGCGTGAATAACAGTTTCAGCTTCCAAACCACACCTGGGACAAGCAAGAGAAGCCACAGCCTTTCTTCCTTTCTTATTTTTAGGTAGAAATTTGTGGAAATGTGATATTAATTTAACTAGAATTCATATTTCTTTTTTGTAGACTATCATCAAGTCATAACAAATAATTATTGAAAATGAATTTTTTTCTTCACCTTCCAAAGGAACATTTTCTTCACCCACAAACACAGTTTCATCAGTTACGAAAGATGGAGGAGGTGAATTGATGCTCAAAATAGATTGGTTAGATGTTGTAAAAGTGGTGGAATCAACACTTCCATCAGCCTTGGCAATAGTGAGATTATGATAAAAACATTGTCTTTTCTTATCTATGAATCTGGGTCCTCCTGTGGTTGGGTAGCATTATCAGAGAAGAACAGAGGTGGTTTTCTATGGGTGCATTTGAGAAAGTGTTGAGAATATATCCCACATTGAAAACTTACAAAATAAACAAGAGCTTATAAGTGGTGTAGATTGGGCCTTAACACAAGCTAATTGGTTTTGTATTATATGGGCTCAACTCTATTTATAAGTCCACATGTGTGTGTGTGAACCAACACTCTCGAGGCCTGTGAATTCTTAATATGGTATCAGAGCGGGTCTAGCCCGGTTTCTTAATTTCCCGGTTGTCCGTCTAGATGTCCAGTCCCAGTGGTCCGATTTCTTATTTCAATTAAAAAAAATATATATGGGTTTCAAGTGTCAACTGTCAAATCCTAGTTGCACTTGAAGGAGAGTTTTGAGAATATATCCCACATTGAAAACTTACAAAATAAAACAAGAGCTTATAAGTGGTGTAGATTGGGCCTTAACACAAGCCAATTGGTTTTGTGTTATATGGGCTCAACTCCATTTATAAATCCACATATGTGTGTGTGGACCAATACTCTTGAGGCCCGTGTGGACCAATACTCTTGAGGCCCGTGAATTCTTAATAGAGGGGACCTATGGATGAGAGTACATGCACATCTTAATAAATATTACTTTAAGTAATTATATTTTTAAAAATGTTATTTTGATTTTTAATCTTTGATTTATTATAAAACTATAATTTTATAGGTATATTGGTGTAAACGAGCCAAGAAACAAAGAGATTATCTTAAACTCCCACACATTTCATTATCGAGGCCGTTGTATTTACAACAACAATATTACATACTTTACAACAAATATTCATACCTAAAAGTGACATCTACACCTACTAGTAATGGTGTACCTTCCTTGGTTTTGCTTGTACACTTAGACAAGAACCATATTTTCAACTTTATCTACAAGTACGACACTAACTAATCATAATTCTTCAACTAAATAATTTTTTAAACAAATTAAATTCTTCAACTATCAAGCTAAGTTTCATGAGCTGATTGTGAATTCTTCACGATTCTATATTTTAGAACATTATCTTATTGTAAAGTGAAAATTAAATATAATTTTTTTACCTTATTGATGATTCTGTATATCACTAAACAATTCTATTGACTACGTATATATGTATAGTTTTTCTCAAAGCCATTGGCATTTGGTGGTTCACCGTCTGAGATGTGGCTTAACCTGTTGTCTAGCAATGGGAAACTTTTCAAGCTCAATGTCTTAAGATGTCAGTCACCCTTTTTCTTTTCACTTCTTTCTTAAAGCACTCTTAGATTGCGTATATGGTTTATTTATAAAATTAATCTTTATCTGATTTAAAAAGAGATGGTTGCTTCTATTATATAATTCACCAATAATTAGGTTGTATTGTGTAATCTTCCTATTAATAAAAAAAATTACTCTAATTAACCAACAAAAGAATGATTTCTACCAAGATTCATTAAGTAAAAAAAAAATTAAATGGTAAAAATTTATCAATTTGAATTACATTTCTGCTTAAACAACTATAAAAATATTTTCTTATATTAATTTCATTTTATAAATAAATGTTTCAAAAATTAGAGATCATAATTAATAAAAAAAGAGTTAATTAATCAAACTAAATTTATTATCATTTAGCGTTTTTATGAAAAAAAAAAACACTTAAAGTAAACAGAGGATGATTTTTATTTTTTAGAATTTATTTAATATAATTCATAATTTTTATTTTTATTTTTAATTAATTTATTTAAATGATTTATTTAATTATATAACTACTTATTCTATTTTTTTTTTGTTTTTTTATGTTTGTCAGTATGTATGCATAAATTACTCTTTAAATGCTTATTATCTAATATTTTTATCATTCTAATTATTTTGAAGTTCAAATCTGATAAATCATTTAAAAAATAAATTTTTTTAAGTATGTATTTTTTATATATAAAACTTGAATTTAAAATTTTATTTTAAAATAAAAAATTAAACTTTTTATTGTTTGAATCAATTATGTTAATGTCCTTAATTTAATTGTTATTACAATTTCATTTTATATTTATTATGATGATTTGTAACAATCATTCATTTTACTTTTGATTTCGTCTGTCTTGTGGAAATATTTTTAGTCTTGCTTTAAGCAACTTTCAAGATGCTTTTAGTCATTATCTCAATTTTCTTTTTTTCTATTCAAACAACTAAAAGAAAAAAAACATCTCATCAAAGCTCAGTTCCAAACGTGTCCTTAATTTAATTGTTATTACAATTTCATTTTATATTTATGATGATTTGTATCAATCATTCATTTTACTTTTGATTTCGTCTGTCTTGTGGAAATATTTTTAGTCTTGCTTTAAGCAACTTTCAAAGATGCTTTTAGTCTTTATCTCAATTTTCTTTTTTTCTATTCAAACAACTAAAAGAAAAAAAACATCTCATCAAAGCTCAGTTCCAAACGTGTCCAACAATCAACATTGACTTCTGCAGATACAATGGTTGAGGCCCAGGAAAAGCTTATTTCTCATATGATTTTTCATTGATATTTCATAAGATTTAAAGGGTTTCACATTAGTTGACCAAAAAAAAAAAAAAGAGAAAACATTGATGTCAAAAAAAAAAAAAAAAAGTGTTTCACATTTAAGCAAAAAACAAAAAGACCAAAATCCAAACTTATAGCGCAAAACAATTATTCATAACCACTAAAAATCAATCCAATTTTTTAATTATTTGAATATCTGCATAATTTTATTTGAGAAAAAGGACAATTTAGAGCAATATAATTTATTAGGACTAAATCTCAGTTGACACCGTTCAAAAAAAAAAAAAAAAAAAATCTTAGTTGACGCATGACTTTGGAGTCAACGAAGAATCCAAGAACTTGTAGTTTTATTGAAACAACACGTGTAAGGAAAGGATGCAGAGAGATTTTTTTTTTTTGTTATTTTTAGCTTCAATATAAATTTTTTTCATAAATAAAAATATATTTTCATGTGAAAATATGATTATTAATGTAACAAAAAACACAAAATTAAATATGTTTCTGTTGAATGATAATGATTTTATTCATATTTTTATATCATATTGACAGAGTATCAAAACCTGTAATTCAGTTAAATTTCTACGAGAAAGTAAGAACAATTGGGAGATTTTTGCCTACAGTGAATGTAATACATCCTATAGTTATATAAATGTCACATAAGTCAAGTGTAAAACAGTTGACCAATAAAAACAAACATCTATTTTTATTATTCACATTTAATTATTGAATATATTACATCCAGTGTAGACAACAATTTCCTTTAAAGTGTATGTATAAATATTATTACTACAGAATGTTGGTAGAATTTAAAATAAATAATAAGATAATACTTGTGATATATCAATGAACATGACCGTATTGCTTCCCTGCCTAGGGATGGGATGGCTTAGTGCCTTCCCATCCATGGGGTGAGGCATCAAAGGGGAGGGGTTCGAATCCCCTTCTCCAGTGTCAAAAAAAAAAAAAAAAAAAAAAAGAAGACCGTATTGAATATATTTTTGTGTGAGAGTAGAATATTTCAATAAATTAATTTATTGTTTAAAATTAAAATGTCTAAATATTTATTTTAAACTAATTTGATAATATAATTTTTAGATATATTTAATTCTGAATACTAAATTAAATTATTTAAAGATTAATAAGTCTAAGAATTAGTTCAAGTGGCTGAAAAAAAAACAATGAACTTAGGGCTATAAATGAATTAAGTTGCTTATCAACTGCTCACAATTTAACTTAAATAAAAACTCGTTCAAATTCATCATAAAATTCAAGTCATGTAAAACTATTATTGAAACTCGTAATCAAATTTGAATAAAGATTCATGAAACTAACTTCAATGTGCTAAAATATTTTTACTTATAACAAATATAAAAAATTTATGTAAATATATTATTAGAATAAAATTATATATTGTTAAATATATTATACTTTATGATAAATAATTTAATTTTGATTTATTAATGAATAGTTTTATTTTATAATTAATATCTAAATTTATCCAGGTCTAACTTAGACTCTTAAAACAATTGGTAGATATAGTAAGTTTAGTTTAAATTCAGCTTAATAATAAATGAACTTAATCCAAACTAGTTAAAGCTATACTCGTTGACGCAGCGAATTAGCGTGGAAAGAAAATATAAGACCAAATTTAATCCTTAAAAAAATAAACAAATTTCAATCATAGAAACTTAAAATATAAATTTGGGAGAAAAATTCTTTATTTTCGATTATTTTATCTATAAAATATGAGAAATATAATCTTTATTTACTGGGTGGTACATCCCACCAATCCCAAACTAAGTAAAAAATGAGAATAAAATAAAATCATAACAAAATCTAAAATTCTTCCCTTCTTAAATTTAACTAAATAATAATAATAAGCATCATCATCATAGAAATTAATAATAGTAGTAATAATAATGAAATAGCCCCTCTACATCATTCTCCTTTACTTAAAAAAAATTCATCCTCGAGTTTATGCTTGAAAATTAAAATCTTTCATCCCAAACAAACAAATATTTTGAATACTTATGTGTCTCTGAGGGGCAATCTAAGGCAAATCCTTCAATTTGAAATTTTGTTGTGACCATATACAAATTTTAAAAGAGGATTAGTAGTAATGTAATCAAATTTTGTAGCTCCAATAAAAACTCATTAAAAAAATTTCAAGAATTTTGAATCATTAATTCACCATGAACCCTTGATTTGCCAAAATCTCCACGTCATTTTTGAGATCTTCAACCTTGTCATCAATCTCTTCTTCAATCTCAACTTTAATTTCTTCTTCAATTACTTGAACTATTAAAGGTACTTCTTTCTTTTCCACCTCTTCTACTTCTTTTTTACTTTCATTAACCACTTCTTCTTTTACACCTTGATGCTTTACTTTAGATTCAACACTCTGGACCTCAACAAGTTGACACACTATTTCTTTTTGGGATGAGATGGGCTCATTATCTAGGAAGGGGAATTCATCTTCTAGCAACCACTTCATCATCAACGAAGATCTAATAGGCACTCTTCCTTCTTGCTTTATTTTGGATTGAAGCCTCTCCATCCTCTCAATTTCAAGGCTGCTAACTTTACACGTTCATTATCTAGGATTTTCAAGTATTTAAAAATTCCTTCTATCCCTACAATCAAATTAACAAAAATATTATTATAAGGATTACCATCATAACAAAGAATGCCTTCAACGTCTATGTATGTTTGCAAAAATAAATCCGTCAATAGATTGGGTCACATTACAGTAATGCACTGTTAATAGCAATTCAAGCTCTTACATCTGAAAATCATAAGTAACACATCACCTCTTTCTCTTTCAGCTTTGTGTCCAGCTCCAAAAAATGTTCCTCAGAGTTATACTGACCAGCCTGGTAAAAGCATCTTTTCAAGAACTGCTCCATTTTGTCTTCACAATTTTCCCTGTTACAAGTGAATAATTAGAACAAAAAGAAAGTTCAAATAATGAAATAGTAGTAGTGAAATTGGTTTGGCAATGTAGGAAACCTCTGGTCAATTCTGCAAGTCAAAGTCTGGCTAATCATGTTCCTTAGCTCTTCATCAGTTAACTTAGTTCGCGCATAACCAAATACTGTAAAGTTCTTAATAAGAAAAATGAAACATAAAAAAGAAACTGGTCAGTAGCTATGCTGCATTTGTGAAGTCGATTACTCATCCGAAACAACTTAATCTAACTGCATTAATAGAA
Organism: Mallotus japonicus; assembly: GCA_949634005.1. Lineage (NCBI taxonomy): Eukaryota > Viridiplantae > Streptophyta > Magnoliopsida > Malpighiales > Euphorbiaceae > Mallotus > Mallotus japonicus. Next base: position 24,016 of record CATIWK010553503.1, read on the forward strand.
TCACAAACTCAACATAGCAAAATTTAGAACCTCAGGTAGCCAATCTTCATAGAAAAGAGCAAAAAGTGCAGGAAAAATCTTCTTCTTAGCAAGGTCTCCTGAAGCTCCAACAACAGTAATGCTGAGTGTAGATTCCGTTTTCTCC
>CATIWK010553597.1:0-31830 GCA_949634005.1 Mallotus japonicus
AGGTTAATAACACTTTGATAAATTATTATAAATTATTAATGAACTTCTACATGTTTATTTTCAATTGTTTATTGACAATGAAGTTGTATATAATGATCAATGAATTTACAAGATTAAACAAATGAATTTGTAGGTTTTAAAGGTCAATCAGAACCTACAAGCGAAGTTTAATGAATATGTAGGTGTAGGTCAATGAACATTCATGTTTTACCTAACTAGCTGTGTTAAAAAAGAATCTATAGAATGAACTTTTATACCTGAACATCAATAAAAATTTGATAAACTATTATAAACTATTAATGAAGTCTGCATTAAACAAAGTTCATACAATAAACCAAAGCATTTTAAGCATAAACTTATAGTAGTTGTTCATTACTAAAAGTAAATACAAAAGATAACAAAGTAATGATAGTGCTAGTCACTATCACTACTGGATGAATCAGAGGAAAAATATTTTCTAGTTGCTACTTTTTTTGTTCTCATTTCTTGCACTGTTGTTTCTAATTCAGTGAGTTTTTCATCCATCATCTTCACTCTGTCTTCATAGTTGAAGTTTTAGGCAATTGATGTCCATTCGAGCATTGGAGTTAACATGTAATCAGCTAGGCTATACTCTGGATTTAACCTATATTTGCTTGGTTGCTGAGCTGGGAAAGCTTTAATACTTGAAGGTAGATATTCTAGTTTTGTGTTGTTTGTTGTCATAAAATCTCTGTATTTTTCTATTATGTGATCAAACATACCACAAAACCAACATATATTAAGTAGTCTTTCATACTTAAAAGATATACATTCCTTCTCTACCCAATCTGTATCTTCTCCAACATAGAAGCCACATGGCAAAGGTTTAGTCAAGTCTACTTTCACTTTAATTCTTATAGCAGGTATTCCTAGCTCATCCGTAAATGTAAAATTCTCAGTTGAAACAATTCCTGCAAAGAAATCATTTGCAATATCGAGAGCTTTTTCATTGTTGACTAGCTGAGGAGCCAAACCCCAAACTTGCACCCAAAAGTTCTCATATTTAAAAATTTCCTCAAGTGTTTTTTCTGGTTCCCACCTTTTCAATATCAATAAGGATCTACCTATTTCCCATGGAGCCCCATTCATTGCATAACGTATATCAGATGCTTTAAAAAAATGTATCTCAAATACATTTTGGATTTCAGTTGTGTTAACAGTTATATAGCTACTCCAATACCATACCTCATTTAGTAATGTCAATAACATTGAGGCAGTGTAAGGTATCTGAGTGAATATTTTGCCAAACAGAGGGTCCAGCTTTCCCTTGGTCTTCTACTTTGCCTTAAGCTCAGAGGGTCCTACTTCCATTGTTCTTTTCATGTTGATATATAGTTGAACCTACAATAGATAAGTAATGAATCTTTAGTGATAAAGTAATGAAATTTTTTACTATTGAATCTAAATTTGAATGTCAATGAATATGCAGGTAAAGTTCAATGAATCTTTAGGTGATGAGTAATGAATTTTTAGTTAAACGTGCAATTAAATGTCAGTTTTCAGTTAATGAATATGGGAGTAAAGGTCTGTGAACCTTTATCACTTAATTGATGAGCCAATATAATTGAATAAGGAAAAGCAGAAGACTAAGGGAAAGATGCATCGTGCAAAAAGATATTTGTCATAGAATCGTGCATGCATCATTATTGATATTTTCATTATATTTTATAATGAAGCTAAAGTTTTTATTTTATGATTTAAAACAAAGCACAGTCATTATTATTTAAATAGTAAAACAAAAACCTATTTTGAAGAACGTTAAGGTTAAAGATTTGTGAACCTACATAAGGTCAGTGAACATGCGCTTGAAAGTCTATTAACATGCAAGTAAAAGTTCATGAACTTTTTAGATTTAAATGATGAATCTATATGAATGAAAAATAGAAGCATATATGAGGGTTTATAGTACAAATGGTACCATAACTTTGACCCATGTTTCAAAATGGTACCAGATTTTCAATTTTTTTCTTTTTGATCCCTTAATTTCTATTTTGTTTCAAATCATAGTTCCCTAATGATTTTCGATCAAATTTAGCATACGAGGCAGCCTGAATGAGTAATTTTTTTATATATTCACCATGTAAGCATCAAATTAAGCAGTCTAATCATCTTGTGGACTCCATAAAATTAAATTTGCTAAAATTTTATTTTTATGGGGCCCACAAGAAAATTTTTTTCTATGGGGCAAATAAGATGATTAGGCTGTTTAATGGGATATTTACATGGAGAATATACTAAAAATATGTTTATTCCGGCTGCCACGTATGCTAATTTTGATCGGATATGTTTGAGGTACTTTAATCTGAAGCAAAAAATAGAACTTTTGGTACTGAAAAGAAAAAAAAATAGAACTTGTGGTACTTAAAAGAAAAAAATTGAAAATCTGGTACCATTTTGAAACATGGGTCAAAGTTATGGTACCATTTGTACTATAAACCCCATATATGAAGAAGAAAAAAGATGTTCATCAAAGTAGGAAGCAAGCATGTAAGTAACGCAAAATATTAAGAAGATGTTCATCATGGTTGGAAGTGAAAGATCTAGAGAAGAAACTAGGATTTTATTTACTTATAGTAGGAAAAATGAGATTCAAACTTGTAGAGATGAAATGATGATTCTTTCGCCGCCGAGATACTCAAGAGAGGAACGAAAGAGCAAGCTTCGTGATGGATGCAAAGAGCAAGAGAACGAGAGAGATGAACTGATAGGTTATTGAGAGAGCAAGGTTCTTCGTGAAGTGACAGGTTATGGAGAATGCAGAGAGTCGCATGTCATGTAGAGAGTGAGAGAGGCGTTGCGTGTTAACTGCCGTTAATGTGACATTCAAAAGAGAAGCATACTTTTTTATGTGGCACGTGTGATGGGCCTTGGTCCATGTTGCAACATGAACAAGGATCCATGGTATAACAATTGAAAGATCCCTATAGCAATTGTGAAAAACAACTATGGGCTTAAAAACTCTGTACATGGGCTTTAAGTGCTAGTATTGTGGTGTGTTGTCGGTATAAATAGATTTCTGTTCCCGTGTAGCAGAGAAAAATAAAATTCAACTCTCTAGGGTTAGCGGTCATGGAGGCTGCAGCAAGCCATCAAAATCGAAATCGAAAGCAGCGAGAGAATCGCAAGATAGCAAAATACTATGAGAGAAAGGTGGTGGCCAAATTGGATCCTAAGTTTCCGTATGACGAGGATGTAGAATATTTGGCTGAAGCTGCTACGAGAGAAATTAGAGAGTTTGGTGTATGATGCGACAAGAATGTTCCATGTGGAGATTCAGTGCATGACGTTGGGGATTTTCCATTCGGGGTTCACCTGTTGGATGTTTACTCAGTTAAAATCACCATCAAGGACCACAGCATGTTTCCTAGTCGGCGTCCTCGTGTCCGTGGTGCAATTAGATTGTCATCCAACTCATCGTGGTATCGTCACGATGAGTTGTTGTACGATGTGAAACAAGATGATCCAGTTCAATTCATCCGTCTCGACAGTAAGCTATCAGCTACCCTTCCGCTATCCGGTACCAAAACATCGTTCGCTCATCTCTCATACCCGCTTGCGCTCACTTTTGCTCTCAAGTTGGATGATGTGAATGTATTTAGACGACCAGCCGATGCTGATGACTATCATTTTTACCACAGATTTCTTTCTTATGAAGTTGGAGATGACCATTTTGATGCCGCAACTATTTCGTTTGACCCCTTCCGTACTTCTACGCCTGGACCCTCCCTTCTGCTAAGTCAACCAGTTTGGGAGGGGTTCCATCAAGCAGAACCATATCTTGAGGAAACAAAGGATCTTTCACAAATTCCTGTCCGCGTGGTCGTCGACTATGCTTTGTTACAGTTGGCAGTTATCGCTAAAGTGCGAGTCACTATTTTGGGAGAACATGTTGAGAGAGTTTGGGGTCATATCCAGGCCCGCCCTTGCGTGTGGCATAAAGCAGTTGTGCTTTTTTATAAGAAAAGGAAGGAATCTGTGGCAATAAAATCTGACTCTGGTTCCCTTCAGCTTGCAAGATATTTAGTAGCTGTGCCATGTAATGCCTCTCTCATAATTGAAGCCCTACTGCATGATGCAAATGGGAATCTGATCGTGAATGAAACATCCTTCTTTCGCGCTTGCACAAATGGGACATTCTACACCAGCTCTGGGACCGTCAAATTTGAGGTCCAATGGTCAATGGTCTCTGGGTGCTGATTTCATTTCCAAGTAATTATATTTACCTGTTTGTTTGGCTCTATATACGTACGTACTGAACTTCATTGCTTGTTTAACCTTGCAATGCTTGATTTTATGCTATATATGCTTGTTATAAATGTATTTAATCTTTGCGTAACACCTTATGCACGTGATGAAATATCCTGGAGGAGAATTTCCCAATTAAAATCCACGTGTTGGGTTAATTAGAAGTTATTTTCTGCTATTCTCCATCATTTCCGTCAGAATCTTTAGTCATGAGATGGAAGATAAAGTTGGAGCTGGGGCAGTACTGATTCATCCTTTGAACCACCAACCTCTGCCTGCACATATATAATATATATTACCATCAAAGATTGATTTAATAGCTCGATGATCGAGCATCTATCAGCTAGTGCAGGATGTCAGGAGTTCAATAATTTCAAGTCTCATTTTCCTTAAAAATGTTCAGCATTCAATTTCATAATCATTCCAATAAGACACATTTATAATCCTCAAAATCAGAAATGCAGAAGCGTTTGGTCCTGTTTTGATGAAGTAATTATAGCCCACTACTTACCATGACTGAGAAAATAGTCTAAATAGGACAATTAATGCTTTAGAAAAAATGGAGCTATCTCTTTTGCCATGTATTTGTTTGCATCAGGAGCTGTTAACATGCCAGCAATTAGACCTCCAGTGGAAGTTCCTGCTACGACATCGATCAAAGTCAAAGTCCTGCACACAACAATAGATCATCGTTAGAGTAATTAACACAACTAAGAGTATGCATGAGTTGGAGTAAAATAAATGTGATGAATTATTACTTATAACTTGGATTCCAGGTAAATTAGAATTGTTCCTGGAATTATATATGCCTCTAATGCCTCCCCCAATCAATCCTAGAACTGTAATTCTTTCAGTTTCACCACTGCCAGATTGATGAATTTCATTGCTTGGAATGTATGAATTCGATCTTTTTATCTTTACTGATTCCTTGTAGCATTGTCAGATACTTAACTAAGCCATTAACAGAAGATGCTAATAAATATCAGGCCAACTACAATCCAAGGCCTTGTAACTTTTTTTTTTCCCCTCATTTTTTTGGTTAATGGGTTCCATAATTTTTAGGTAATTTGCTAGATTGTCTAAAAGGCACTATAACCTAGTCGACATGGATGGTGGTAGATTTTGGGAACCATTTTTAGCCAAAATATGAGTTCTCTAGTGCTCTATTTGTAGCTCCTCTTTCACTAATTAACATAGCATGGGCACCATGCATGCAAAAGCTAAAAAAATATCATTAAGGAAAAATTTAATACGTTATAGTCAATGTTATGAATCAATTAAAAACCATACTTTCTCCATATAAATATATATTTTCTCCTCTAGCTATAAGGCCTATAACACTTGCTTGCAAGCTAAAAATATAAGGCTCTACTTATACGAGACATGAGAAGTGCTATACGTGGCGGTCTGCTATATAAACAGTGTGTAGCAGGCCATAAAATGATAGGATTTTTTTTTAAGAAAAGATGATACTGCTCCCATAAGCAGGGACAATATCATTTGACCTTTTATCTTTTTCGTCATTTTGCGCCCGCTATACAAATATCTTTCTCGCTATATATATATATATATACATATGAAGAGCTACATGGACAATTAACTTGTGACCTATTACATGCAATCGAATTTTTATGTGCCTCATCCTCCATAAATAGTTTAAGTAGTAACAGGTGTGTACAACCTATTAAGGAGGAGAGGATTCAAACTCCACCCCTTCTCTCTCTCCCCCTTATGATGTTAGAAATTAACCATCTCTACTAATAGTTAAAAAAAAAAAAATTTATGAGCCTCTCTTTTTGGTCTTTCTAACTTTGCTTCCTTGATGTCCTTAATAGTTTTCTTCTTCGTCTTATTTTGTCAAGTACCTAAGACGACTTTTATTGCAGTTTTTTTGTTTATGAAATTGGATAAATTCCTATTTTATTCTTCTTCATATAGTCCAAATTGTTGAATAATTAAAAGTTTATCTCATTTTGTGTTAAATTAGTTGTTGAGTGATTTTTATCATTCTTATAGTTCTATTTGAGTCGAACCATATTAGTTAAAATTAAATGAACTTTAAACATCAATGATTTAGACAAAAAAATGTTCATCTCATTATTATATATTATATATGTACAGAAAAAAAAAATCTTTGCTCCCGGTAACTATATTCGTGAAGTTAATTGAAGGACCTGTTGGTGAAAAAAAAAATCTAAATATTTGCAATTTTAATAATTATAGTCAATTTTTAAAATTTTAACAAAAAATAGAAAATTTTTGTCTACATTAAATGTATTATACCTTATAATTGGATACATGACGTATAAAGAGTAAAACACTAAACCAATAAAAGTAAAACATATATTTTTATTATCCATATCCAACCGTTGATTGTATTACATCCGGTCTAGCCAAGAATTTTTCAATAAAAATATCCCAATTTAATCGGTTATTGACAGGAAGCTCTTCATATAGATAACTTGCACTATAAACAAAAAGTTGACGTTTCTTGCATGAAGAAAAAATTACCCGACCAACCTTCCTCTGTGTTGCGTGGAGCAATGACGTGCAAGCCATTCACAGTTGGGGACCAAAAAACTTCACCCCATGCATTTGTTTGTGTGCCTTTATTCTTTAACCTCAAATTGTGATGCCTTTTCCTATATATGGTTCTAATATAGTATTTATGGCAGTAGGATACTAACAAGATCAAGCCCTCTGAAAAGGAAAAATCATGACTGCATGTATCAAGATTTAAGAGGCCCCATCAGTTATTTCAACAAATTCTTGAAATAAAATTGTGTTTTAAACTGGTTGAAAACAAAAATTCCTTTATACATTTTGCATAAGTGATATGGCTCAATGGCCATTAATCTCCAAGAGCATCAAGAGATGCATGAATCAAATTTTGCTATCATCAATTACAAGGACTGGCTTTTGTTGTGCAATTCACTATCTAGATCATTTGACCTTCCCATGAATAACAAAAAAAAAAGGATTGGTTTAACAAAATTTCAGTGCAATATTAGAAATATGCTTTGCTATTTTAAGTAACAAACTAATCAATCAGACACCTTCCAAAAACCAACACAATGACATACTATTTAACAATCTTTTGCAAGATGCAATAATCAGACACATATGGGGGCAATCCAGGTGATGCTAGAAAGATTTATAATGGTTAGCCATTTTCATGGATAGCCATTTTTTGAATCATAATACATAACTACCTGTGAAAACTTCTATTGCCAATCAAGATCCCTAGCAGCACCGCTTTGCACATTATTCAACTACAAGAACACAATCTTACGTCTGCAGATAACTGCAAAAACTATTTTGATACGAAATCTTTTAAGCTTGAATTCAGTGTTGATCTAGTTTTTCACGACAAGGTAAGGTATAATTCAATATGCTTACAGTTGCTGTACAATAATTCATGTATTTTGAATGAGGCCCTCAAACAAATGGAGCATGAATTGGACATGCATAAGTTACAACCAAAAATGGATTTAATGGCATCAAGAAAAGAAAAATACATAAAAGAGGTTAAAGAAACAATTGCCTCCAGTAGGATTTGTAGTATGAGAGACAAATTCAATCACGCTTTCAACACTTTGTCAGGACCTCCGCCCCATCTTTCGTTATTAGAATGGTGTGTTCAAACTGTGCCGACAAGCTACCATCTTCTGTGACAACTGTCCAGTTATCATTCCACATTACAGGGTTAATGCTTCCGATTGTCAGCATTGGCTCTGTGCAAATTTCACCATGACATAATGTTGAAAGTCAATGAGTGATATAAGATGATTACATCATAATGCCCACACGGAAGATATTATGCCTAAATGTGAAAGGAGCACAATCAAAACATGCAAAAGATCCTAATTGTTAAAAATGATATGCAAAACATGTATCGGTTAGAACATATAAAAGAAAACTATTAGATAGAAGAAACATCAACTAATGATCTCAGCCCTGTAAACTTCATCAAATGAAAACTTTACTTAATTTCACTTCTGTTCAGCTGCAGTACTGCAATATGATTTTGACTATGAAGGAAACTTTCAAAGGAATATTGAATCTCAAAGGCACCAAATTAATGAAGATAATGATATGTATGCATACCGATAGTAAAGGTTTGATTCAACATCATGTGCCCAAGATCATTATTTCCTGAAAAGGAGTAACCATTTCGGTGTTATTACTTTGGCATGATGAATGAAATGATGGCTTCAAACAATCCATCCAGCTTCCAGCAGGAAAAAAAAAGAAGAAAACTAATCTTTCTATTTTCCCCATGTAACTGTGCTGCCTAGGTCTAATAGCGGACCCCTGTAACCTTTCACTATTCCACTTTAAAAAAACAAAAAAAGTCAAGCTCTAAAGTTCTACATTCTCACTAACCTTTGCAGAATGGCAGAGCAAATAGATTCTATACACATTGCTCCTTTATGACAGATTTCAAGTAAACTTCAACAGTTCTAATTGATCAAACAGTATTCATATTAAGTCCACTTGTAGTGTCCCAACAATTCAAACACGGCTAAATGCGGTTTCAACATGAATATGGTTAGACATTCTAATCATCAAAAGGTATAGCCGTCAAAACCTATTACCTAATAAACCAATTTTCAAATGGTAACACCAAATAAGTGGCTGCATGACAAAATTGATACACGTTTACCAAAATATATCATACAACAACAACAACAAAGAACATAGACAAAAATGACAATGAACCAGCAAGCTTAGGGGGATTACGGTAGTGCAGAATAACAGGATCAGCATGGAAAGCACGCCCAACGCCATGGCCAACAAATTGTCTGACAACACCATAGCGATGTTTATCTGCATGGCCACTTGAAAAGAAACAAAATAATCATGCATGGGTATAGAATTAAGACAAAAACCTATTGAATAGGAAAAATTTGGAAAAATATGCAAGTAATATACAAGAAACTTGAATAAATGAAATACACATACACATAATGCATAATCTAGGGCAATATATCTTTCCAAACATGTAGCCCAAAATCATTCAAAGTGGAGAAAGGGAGTTCATATAATCCACAATTAACTTGGGAGTAAAGCTTATTTGTGTTGAGTTGAATATGCATGTGCACATACTTACAGCATGTATCAAGTTAAGATTGCTAACTCTGTCTCCAATTGCTCTAGTTGTACCAGCGCAATCCAGAGTAATTGGATGTTTGTTTTGAAACTCTTGAGTCAGAGAATTGATTAAATTATCACTCAATGACCTAACAATTACTATTTGATTCAACCAGTGAGCAGAGCTAAACAACTGAAATCAATGTAGAAAATCAAAATGGCAATCATGAAAACAAAAAATTTTTTTAATAAAAAATTGCACAAATTCTGCAGGAACGAATAAGAATTGAAGTTGAGAATTAGAAAAGGCAGGTTACAAATGAAGATGACATACTGTATTGTTTGGCCAATTTTCTTGTACTCCACTCCGGGTGCACATATTGATATCGCTTTATCAAGGCATTCTTTGGTTACCTATACAAAACCACAATGAGCATATGACTAAAAAATCAAGCATTAGCAGAACCCAGCAGGAGACACCACATTACGGCTCTAAGCCATAAGAAGTATGCAATTGTCATTATAAAAGAGCTAAATTCACAATTTGACTCAAATACAGTTTATGCTATGTAACACCAGCCAATGGAAAAACAAAATAGTTGTCGTCCACAAAGAGAGAAGCATTATATAAGGAATTGCAAGATAAGTTACATTATGAGGCGCAAACGTATTAACATTAAATCAATATACTAAGATAGTAGAAGTACACTTTCCTTATTAAGTATTCCATCTAATTTATGGAGGCCATTTAACAACATTTAAAAAGAAAAGGATGCCTTTAGCTAGGAGGCTAAAGGTTATCACATGCTAAATATGAGGTTGAAAAATCTCATAATCTCCTAGCTCCTTACAACAAATCTGATTTGCACCTTAAAGTAATGAATACCATCCAAAAAAAGAGAAATTTATATCAACTATTGATATTTGACCATCCATTTAGTAACCTGCCCATATCCCCTGCATCATTCCCCCAATGGCTGTTCTCCATTTTGGTATCAGAAAAGCTATTATATACAAACATACAAGAAAATAATTCTAGTGAAACCAGGTATGTTGTAATGAACTCCTACCTAACAAAAGAGAATATTCTGATATTACAAGATAATCGAGTTATCTAAAGAACAAATTGCACATTTGAATTGCAAATACAGATGAACTTTGTCAGGATCTGCAATGTTTATTGAAGTTACCTGAACCAGGTTCCTGGCTTCATCATCAACCTCCCCGCAAAAGAAAGTTGCTGATGTATCACCATGATAGCCCTGATATCAGAATCAGTCAATTAGCGAAATGTAAAATCTTCAACATTAACTAGTACACTCACGGATAAAAGTAGCAATTCAAAAAGAAGAAAGATTCTTACATTTAGATAGACTGTAACATCTATATTGATAATATCCCCATCCTGGAAGTGGGCACAAGCAAAGTTTACAAATTCATGGAAAAAATAGCTACATTCAAGGAAGCAAACTTGATAAGCTAAACAATGAGACCTCAAGAGCACGAGAGTCAGGTATTCCGTGGCAAATGCACTCATTTACCGATGTGCATACACTCTTGGGAAACCCACCATAGCCAAGAGGCGAGGGATATGCTCCACTGTCAATAATCATCTGATGAACTGCTTCATCAATGTCATCCGTTTTTATACCTGGCTGCCAAAAGAAACCACAATCAAAACATTAAATGAAACCTTCCTTTCGAACTCCACATTTTATATTTTCTTCCAACTAGCCTCCGTTAACACCCTGATTGTGAACCCTGGTACACACACACAACCATTGCCTATACCAATTGGCTCATCAATCCGTTGCCTATACCAATTGGATCATTACCAACTGCAAAGATATAAACTTTTCAATGTGAAGAAAAGGAACCGTGTTAGCTAGTTACCTTGACCAGAGTCCCAGCATATTGAAGGACCTGAGCAGCAAGCCTTCCAGAAGCTCTCATGCATTCTATCCCCTTTTCATCATGAATCTCATGCCCACTTGCAATTCCAGGTGGTTGCCTTGAATTAACATAAGGAGGCTTCTGTATATGATCTGGGACATGTCTGCGAGGAGATAATTTTCCAGGCCTTAAACGTTTACGCTTATTGCTTGCAACTTCTTGTTCTACATTTCTGAAGCTCAAAAGAAGAATCTATCAATACAAATTCACACACACACACTCACAAAAAAAAAAATCAGTACCCTCTTCAAGAGTACATAAAATTCAGCAGCAGCGGCTTAAGTTGAAGTTACTACCTTTTATTGAAAAGAAGATCAGTTAAGCCTGAAAACCCTCTAGATAATTGCATTGACACTTGTTTTTTACCTGTTTACATGATTGCAGAGAGGCCCAAGATTAAATTTTTAAAAACCAAAGGAAACAGAAATAGGATAGTGGCAAGAGAAGTGACCTGGGTTGAAGTGAAAGAGACTGGAAAGAGGCTGTTTTGATTGAATTAAGCAATCTCCGACAAATGAAGATAACAGTTTTTGTTGCAGAGAGTAGCCGCCTGCCATTTTTTTCTTTTTTCTTTTTTTTTCCTCTTCTTCAAACAATCTGAAACCGTCTTTGCCTCTTCCTCCACCACCTCTGCTACTGCCTACTGCTATCCGTTTCAGGTGTTGAATCTGTAGCCTGCTGTTGGTTGGGCTTTGTGCTCTCTTTACTTGCACTCAACATAACATCTATTTTGTCAAATTAGGATCCAATAGATTTAATGGGCCAAAGTTAAGCTCAACGAGAAAAAAAATCATGCAGCCCAGTTTAATCTAATTCACACTTTCCATTCCTTATTTGAAAATTGAATTTTTACATTCTCAGTTTTAATTTTGTGAATATTTTAACCCTTCCAATAAATTTTCCTGCTAGCATTTTAATGAATAAGACATTTTACTTCCTCTATTTATAAAAACTAAACATTTTCCCCCTATATTTTATAGAAACTAACGCTTTAACCTTTGTTATTTTAATAAAATAAAAAAAATTATTGTTCTTTTTTAATTTTTAATTGTTTCAAATTTAAAATCATAATTTTTACTAAATTTTCAACAATTATACATGTTTTTATCAACATTTTAAAATTAAAAAATTTAAATAATCAAACTAGAATCCTAACTTAAATAAAAATAGTTTTCTGTCAGCTGATTCCAAAAATTATCAGTAAATAATTTATTTTTTTCTCAACTGAAGCAACTCTTAAATATTGTAAACTTTTTAGGTTTATGAAATCTGGAAATAGAGAGTTTATTTCACAATATATTATTTCAATAATCATAATTTCAATTGCATATGTATTTGTAATTGTATATTATCGTGATGATTCAAGTCTGATTTTCTTCTTCAAATATACGGGAAAAAAAAAAGGTAAAGCTTAATGTATTTTAAATCAAAATAGCCATTTTCATATGGACTTATAGCTTGCTTTTTATAAGGAAAGGGGGAAAAACAGATAAAAAGAAGAAAAAGGACTGCAACTTCTGCTGCTCATTTTCTGTATTCCATGTTTGTGTTGTGTCTCTGCAAATCATGCATTATTTTCAATTAATGAAAATAATGATAATAATTTCCATATTGAATTTTTTAAAGTAAAGGGAAAAAAAATTTTTATTGGCTTGGAATTCTGATGAGCTCTGATGAATACATTATTGCTTGATAATTTAAGTTGACCCACAAAACATCATGACACTTTTCCAATTTTTTTCAGAGGAAAACATCATGGCACTTTTGACCCAAATTCTTTTTTTTTCTTTACAAAAAAAAAAATATATATATATATATATAATTTAATTTTTTTTTTTGCTTTAATATATATAATTTAATTTCAAGAACCATATCTGAGAAATTATAAGGTGGACCAAAATAACTTTGGTTTTATATGTGTATTGATGTGCATGTGGTGAGACATTATCATTTTCAGAAGAAGAAAGAAAAAAAAATCCTCCTTAATTCAGCAAGAAAAGTTTAATTTTTCTATACATTTTGTCCCTGGTAAGGTTAACTAGCAACCCATGAAATATCATAGCCTTATATATATTTATGTCTAAATACTCATGCACAAGACAAAGCATAAACACCAGAAAATGAAAGGTGCATATCTGCAAGCTTCAATATCATATCAATTAAGCATTTGCTCCTTTTTTTTTCTAATTTTATAATTTTTTTAGAAAAAAAAATCATAAAAGTTAATATTTAAATAATTAATTAACTAATTGAATTTTTATTTATTAGTTAATTTTTAGAATTTTAAAATCAAATCAGACTCTAACTAATTTAGTTCGATTTAGGTAAAATTGCACAAAAATCTAATTTAATACAACTATATATACCATGATTCAAATTTAAACAGCAGTTAAGTGAGATTTTCAATCAACTAATTATAACAATTATCAGTAAATTTTAAAATCCTTATTTTCTATACAAAAATTATTTTAAATTAAATCAGAAAATTAATGTCGAAACTAAAAATGTTAAGTGAAAATTAACAAGTGATTAAGAAAAAAAAAATGGTGTGATTATTAATCTTATGTTGTGACTAACTATATTTGCTATTGTTTGAGGCATGTACACGCCACGACGACCTGTCGTTTTCTGGTGACCACCCCCGACAAGTTTTGGAATCCGATGCTGTGAAGATACTTTTGGGGTCGTCATCCATGCTGACAATAGGCGTCACTCAGTCCTTACCCACATTGTGGGGGCACCATTTTTTTCTTTTTTGTTTTCAAATTTTACTTTTTTTTTTCTAATGCAATAAACTAATAATACTCCAATAATTAAAATGAAATTTTTTTCACAAAAATGCATTCATCTAAAATTTTATTAATTTTTTATCATAAATTGTATCTTTATTTCAAAATTTTATTATAAATTTTCATTTAAATATAAAAATTTACCGTATCAAAATACAAAAGAACATTTTTTTTTTTGAACTAAAAGAGTTCCTGTAAAAGAACATTTACAATAAAAATTATAATTAAATTATTAAATGTGTTGAAAATTAAAATGTAAACTCTATATATATATATATATATATATATGTGCGCGTGTGTGTGTCCCCCATGATTTTGCTGCTGCTTCTTCTTCTATATGAAAACGATTGAGCATACCATTGTAAGTAAGTCTTTTCATTTTGATCCTTTATGAAAGGAGGTAACATAAATTTAATATTTAAAAAAAAACACTTTTGGCTCTTTGACTATTAATTACAACAAAAGAAGAGTAAAATAATTTGGTAAATTTGTTCTAAAAAGAAAAATTAATTATTAATTTCTTTATGAAATCATTAGTGCCAGAAAATAAAAAGATTAACCATGGTGATCTAGTCCACATATTCGTTTGTGTAAAAGAAGTGTTTCTATGTACTAGCACCTTGAGAGATTAATTATGATATTTTTTATGTTTGAGTAAATATAATCAATTTTGTTTACATAATTTTAACTATTTTAAAATTAAATACTGGAATAGTTTTTTTTTTTTTTTTCAATGTACAATGGAAAGAGAAATGAAACTCGAATTCAAATCTCTAAATACCATACGGATAGTATTACTTAATATATAGTCATTTGCTATTTAAAATTAGCATATTTTATTTTTTTACATAATGACTCCATTAGTGGAGATATATTATTGAAATATCTTGGAAAATGATGGATTGATTATACTTTGATAAATTTGAAAGATATAAATCTAATGAATGGATATTAAGTAAAATTTTTTACTTCAAATCAGAAAAGTTTAAATTTGTTTAAATAAAATTTTGAATCAAATTTTATATATGAAAAATATGAGCTAATCAATAACCATTAGATCAGTTCAGTTCGCTATTATCACTTAAATGACGTTTTAAGCTCAAATCGTAGTATATGCAGTCACATTAAATCAATTATTATAAAATCTTTGTCATCTTTTATGGTAATGTCTGAATCGAACCGGATCAATTAAAGTTCATTGGACTCTAAATATGTGTATTTAACTAAAAAAGAGTTGAGAGAATCTTGTCTCCTTAAAAAATTTATCTGATTCAATATGTAATAGTCGAAGTTTCTTGTTGTTAATATAAAAAATTAGCTTAACACCTTTAATAATTTCAATAGGAAAAAAATTAATCTGCCAGATGCATATGTGGTAGATCGATGCAAATCAAAAAGTACAATTGCAACCAACTTCAACAAGAATTTTCTGTTTTCTGTTTTACTGTCAAAAACTTCTGTACTTCTGTTTTACTGCCAAGCACTTCTGCTCTCCTGGGACATCAAATTCATCACCCATCAATTGACATATCATGACAGATAGAATAGATTCAAAAACTCCATGGTGCAAGATGAGCAAAAAAGAAAAAAACAGCATTGAATACTCCTGCTCAGTAAGATGATCAATACCCAAAAAGCAAAAAAAAAAAAAAGAAAAAATGGCACTCCTGAATAGGAAATGCACCAATCAAAGAACAACGACACTTATCTACTACTGTACCGATGTTGTAGCAAAACTAGCAGTGGCACTGTAGCAGTAGCAGAGAAGCTCATGAAGCTGGCCTTTTCAAACCCAACATAATTATATACATCAATTTATTTATTTATTTATTTATTTTAAGTTACTAACCAAGATTTGACCTCCTTTTGTAACCTAGTGGTTCAGATAATGTATATTATAAAATGACGTTATATGTTTAATTATTCTTTCCGTTCACATCTCAGTTGTTAAAAAAAATTAGAACCTTTCGGTCAAAAAAAAAAAAATTAGAACCTAAAATGTGCAAAGTAAGCAATATTAGCAAAATCATTGTGGCCCATTTGGTTGAGTGATTGCTAGAAAAATTGTGCAGCATGGCCAGCCACCCTTTAACTTGAAGAAATCGAAACAAAAACTGAAAGATTAAAAAAAAAAAAATTTGCTGTCCTTCACTTCACCAACCAATCCAACTAATAATTAGGTGAAGAGGGTGAATTGATACTCAGAAACTCCTTTCCCAACAAAAGGAATCTCAGTTAATATTTACTACTGTTGTCTTCTTTTTTCCCCACTTGAGTTATTACCTAAATTAATGTGCCATATAGATTATAGAGCATAAATTTTCGTAAGTGGAAGACTATTTAAAAAACGAAAAGAAAATAAATTATTGTACCTAAATTGGTGAAATTCGCCGTATAAACTACTCTCATTTAAATGACAGTTATAATAAATTACTCATTTTGTTCATAAATAATTGTTATTTAAGGATTTTTAACATAAATTAAAAAATATATTTAATATATATATAAAATATTATGCTACCTCCAACCAATTATTAGTTTTATATATAGTTTCAAAATAAGTAAATATCTATTCAATTAATTTTTCTACATTAAATAAGGGTGAAATAGGAAAAAAATAGTTAAAATGCATTGTTAACTTAAAATGATAATTATTTAGGAATAAAATTAGACTTCTAAAACGACAATTATTTAGAAACAGAAGGAATAGTTATTATAAGATGTTTTTTGTCTTTATAATTTTAATCAAATCGAACTGAATTAATTAAAATTCAATAAGTTATAATTAGAAACCAAACATTTTCTTTAAATTTCCATTCTCTTTTCCATTCATTCTCATTCTCATTCTCATTCTCATTCCGAGTACGAACCAAACTTCCCCTAAGTGAAATGAAAATTTTTTCCAACAACAATTGAATAAATACGCATATTTTAATTATTTACATTTGATCAAATAACAATATATTACATCCTTCATGAGTACCTCAAATGGTAAAGATGTGGATATTCATATACGAGAAGTAAAATTTGAACTCTACTCTCTTGCTCTATCTCTTATGACGGGGAATTAAATCACTTCAACTAATTTAAAAAAAAAAAAGAAAATTAAAATACATCGTACACAAATGGAAATATACAAATAATTTTTAAGTGAAAAGACTCAAACTAGAATTTTTCTATTTTTAGCATTAAATAGGGGTGTGAGGAATTGTCTATTAAATGGAAGGTGCATATTAATTTTTGTCCTGTAATATGTTATGATTTGTGACCTTAATGGGGCAATGTGGGCATGCAGAAGCTGTAATTAAAATGTCAATGGTTATACAAGGTCCCAGACTCATCTCTGCTTCTTTATGATCACCTGTATATTTCTGTCAGCAATGTTTAAATGTTATATTATTAATGGCAAAAAATTTGTTATAAATGACTATAAAGTTTAGTAAATTTCCCATTTTGCTTGACACAATCATTTGCATGCATCATGGTTGATAATTCATCATATATTTAATTAAATTAATGTCCAATAATTAATTAATTCATCATACATTTGATAATTCATTTTCAAAATTTTTGCACTTACCCAATTCTTTAAATGGTACAATAAAACTGATACTAATGGTAAATGCTAAGTAAAGAAGGAGTGAAAGTGAATATTACTATAGGTGGTAAAATAAAATCCAATGGCAGTGGAAACAAATAGGTAAGCAAAGGCAGTGTCTTGCTAGCTTGCTCCAATTAGCTTTACAAATTACACCCCAATAACAAGGAACCAAATGCATGCCAATAGCATGAGATTTTTTTTTTTCTAGAAAAATGATAAATATTTCATTCATTCTTAAGTACATCTTAATAAAAATAACAATTAAAAAGTACTAAAATAAAATTTTATGCAAGTTATAAAAAAATTTTAATACTATTTTTCAATCGCTTTAACGAAGCTTTTTCTATTTACAATTTGGCGATCTGTACACTCAACTCGACAACTTACTTAGCCATAAATCGGCTCTTTAGCCTTTGAATGTGTTCAATTGTAAATATACCGACTAAGATATGCAAATTTCATTGAGAAAACCATGAAAATTGCATTAAAAGCCACAAAAATCCCATTAAGAGCAAGAATTTCATGAAAAAAGATTCAACAATTTTAAAAAAACTAAATAGATTAAAGATATATATTTATCTAATGAAAGATAAAATAATATAAATAAAATAAAAATAGAAATAACTACCGTCGATTAAAAAGATCATCGATAGTAGATAAAATGAAAGTTTTAAAGAGAAATAAGAGAAAAGTAATATTGGATCCCGGCTATCCGAAATACGTGGACTGAAGCAGAGGATCAATAAAGAAAACTGCAAAGATTTTTGGCTGATATAAATAATAGCTCCAGTTGCATGAATTTTTTCAGTGAACTAACAGTCACTACACAATCTAGACACAGAAACATGACTTAAGCACACAACAATTTTTTTTTTTTTTTAGAGAATTCTACAGTTTGGGAAAAGGCTCAAAAAGCTGGCAGGTGTTTGGGTAAATTTTAATAAGGACAAAGGGACCACAGTACTTAGCCTTATAAGGGGTCTTGGAAATGGACCACAACTGTTTTAATTGCAACAATGTGACTGTGAAAGAGGCTTTATACAAAAGGGCACATGGCCCTTATTGGTTTTTGATAATGACCTTTTTTTTTTTTTTTTTTTTTTTTTTGAACAACGACCTTTTTCCTATGTTGCTCTTGCATCTTCTATAATAATCTAATATTGAATTTATTATTTCTTTATGTTTTTTTTTTTTGAAAAAAAAAAAAAATGGACCACTTGATCAAAATCTTAGTAGGCACCAGCCTAATTCTTCTTTGGGTCTTATTTGCTATCAAAATGCAATTGATTTCATTTTTTCCATTGCAAGAACTTCTATACAAAAAGCTATAGGATAAGGTTTTGAAATTTTAGGGCATGGAAATAAAGTACTTTCTTGCACAATCTTCTGAACTCTTCATCTGGCATCCAATACAATTCATATTCAACCTATTATTGTCTATGATTCAAATCCCAATTAATGTGTGTATATATATATGTATGTTTGTAAATTAATTAAAATATTTACTTGATAAAAAATAAAATTAGTTCGAATTTTCATAGCTATCAAATACCAAAAGTAATTAGTAATTATACCAGAAAAATCATTTAAGTAATTTTGTAAATTAAAGTTTTGAGTTTAATTGATTTGAATGTTCTCCCTTATTATAACTCAATATAATAATTGTTCAAAGAAACACTTCATTTAAGACACGAAAAAATTTTATTTACACTGAATGTAATACATCTAACGATTAGACGTAGACATTATAATTGTTGAAACTTTTTTACATTATTTGAAAAAATAATAATAATTCATGAGAATGCTTTTTTCTTCATCTAATGAAAAAACAAAAGACATGATTTTTAAATGGTAGAGCTACATTATCATTATTTGAACTGAAGCTAGCTAGTGAGATTCTATCTTGTTAAGAAACATTATCATCATTTTTCCTTCTAGTTCACTCCTAGCAGGCCCACGGAAAATATATATGACCTGGATGCCTCCTGTATTCTATCTGAAATTTCATAAAAAATAAAGGCCCCCCTCCTTGATTTCATGTGCAATTTGTTTAATTTACTACAATATTTTATCACATGTACTTTTTTATTTTATTAAATTTTCCTCTTTAATCAGAATAATTCACATAAATTTTTTTAAAAGAATATGATATAATTTAATTTTATAATTGGAACTCTAATATCAATTATTAGTTCTAATTGCCGAAAATTGAGTAGTTTAATGGTATAATTTCTTTTAAAATATGTATAGGTTAAGAATTCAATTTTTACCTCCGTTCTTAAAAAAGTTATTAATTTTAATTAAAATAAAATTTATATTTTATAAATATCATATAAGTTTTGAATATAAAATTTTTTCAGCTTTCTGTTCTCAAAATTTGTATTTATATAGGAGAAAGAAATCAAACTAAAATCAATAAAGAGATGAAAAAACTATTTTACGAATTGACATGGCTCTTGATCAAATTATTTTCATGTGCAATTTAGTTGCACCTATAAAAGTCATCTAAAATTCAATCTTGTAGCTTGTTTCTCAAATACACCATCATTGGCAATATATTTCTAAGTAATTCTTTGGCAAAATCGATCCCGCCAAAAATCTAATGCACCCACATCCAAATTAAAGGGTCAATGGCCCACAATCACCAACCTAAATGGGCAACCCACACCCACTTTCATGAATGAAAAATGGGATTTTGTTTAAGGTCAAAAAAAACAAAAAACCTCTACTTTTGGTGAAACTGATAAGATTGGCTTTTTCATGTAACAACGTAGACACACCCACTCGCCATCCACGAAATCAAAAAGTTTAATTTTTGCAATAAAAATATTACTCTAAGATTAACTGGTAATGAGATATTCTTGTTTAAACTATAACTTAAGTTCTATTTTTATTGTATGTAGTTGCATTAAATTAGTTATTGAGAAATTTTTATCACTCTTATAAGATCGAACCAAATTAATTAGAATCTAATAGACTCTAAATATCAATGGTTTAGAAAAAAAAAGTGTTAAGTTTAAATCTTATATATATATATATATAGAAAAATAAGTGTTGAAAAAAAATTTACCCTTTTATAAAATATATTTAAATTGAAATGTAAAATATAGTCAAAATTAACCAACGGAGATCAAATGCAAAAATACAGAAAAACCTCTTATTTCTTTTTCTCCTATATATGAACGATGACTTTGAAAAGAAGCAAATAGAAAAGACATAAGCCGCAAAAGTCACATTTTTAAAAGAAGAGAGGAGAGGAGAGGAGAGGAGGGTCCAAAAAATGTCTGAAGCAAAGGTGGAAGGCCTTGGCTAAGGAAAGAAAAAAAAAGGTTGAAATTAATTGCTTTTGGAATTGAAAGGACCATCTATGCACTATCAAAGAAAACATGACTTGGACATAAAGAAATCAATCAAAAGCTTCAAAACCCTTATCTATCTATCAATCTTCTACATTGAGATTCCTCATTTTACTTTATTATTATTATTTGTTTTTTCACATCTCTATCTTTTTGGCAAATCTTGAATTTACATCTTTCTACTGTTTATAGTATCATAAAGAGAAACAAAACTTAAAGTTTCTATTTAATTATCCCTTTTAGCTTAGCTAGAATTTAGCTGAAATTAAAGCTTTTTTGTAATAAGTTCAAACATGCATGGTCTGTAAAAGGGTGTAACAATTATGGCCTAATTTGATGATCTCTTTTAATTAATTTATATTCCCATTCTTGGATCCACCACCATCTAATAGTTTTTGACTTGATCGTGGGATCACTTCTTGGAGAGTGGATCGACATTGTAATTTGTTCTAAGTCTTTTGTTTTTTTTTTTTTTTTCATATAGTATGTGCATTAATTTCATTTAAATAATCATCAATCATCATATGTCATGTTGGTGATAATATGGTATGTATATTGTGGTATAAATTAATCCCAATTGTCCCGGATTTATATTTTCACAACTAGCGGTTAGCAAAAATTGAATCGAACTGAAAATCGACAATTTTTATTTAGTTCGGTTTATATTTTTTCTAAACTGATAAAATTTGGTTTAAACCGAATAAACTTAAGTTTATATATATATTCTAGAAAAATACATGTGGTTTAATTGAAGGTACCTCTATTTTAGACTAAAAGATTATGAGTTTGAACCTTTCAACTTTTTTTCTTTTTTTTAATTTTTTAAAAATTTAATTAATTGAAAATTGAACTGAATCAGTTGGTTCAATTTTTTTTATTCAAATTCTATAGGGCTGAAAATTCAGTCAGTTTAAAAAAAGATCGGACGGAATACTCAGCCCTACTGATAAGCACTGCCCGCTGATTAAATAATATATAGTAATAACCAGACATCATGAACTATCGCTCCATAACCATAGATTAAGAAGTCAATTAGCTAGCTACTGAGCTCACGGTGTCCTCACTTATGTCAAGGCTAGAAATTAACAAAGTTGCTATGCTATGCCTATTGTTAGATTTTGATTCCTGTTACATTTTGATTCCCATAAAAGAATATAATATATCTTCTTAGATTCATTTTGGATTGAAACAGATTAATTAAAATTTAGTAGATTCTAAATACTAGTGATTAAAAAAAATAAAATTATAATTAAAATATTAACATCTATTGATTTAAATAGTAAAAAATCGAAATAAAATCTTAAGTTTGACCTTTATTTATGGAAAAAAAAAATAGATGTTATCTCTTTATAAAATTCACACCGTTTACTTTGAATTAATCGAAATTTTATAAAATTACATGGTACAATTCAGATTAGTCGAAATTTTTTTGATAATTAGTTTTTGTGATTATTAGATAAAAACTAATTATCAAAAAAATTGTAAAACTAAGGTCAATATGTTAAACATTAGTTGATTGCTAGGGCCTCTAGAATACATTACATTACTAGTACAATTTAGCTAGGGAATCTTTAATTTGATGAGGTAGCCCTAATCATTCAAATCAGCTTTTGCAATTATTTATGAACAAGTCCAACTAAAGTAATGGAAAAGTACTTTTCAGATTAAAGTTGAAATCTTTAGGCATAGAGTGAGATAGCAGTAGCAGTAGACAGTCTCTTTCTGTGACTGCCGCCCCAAGTTTTTTTTTTGTTGGTTTTCAAAGAAAGAAAATGAGAGTAGAAGAGAAGAAGAGAGGTGAATTTTTATTCTAGTTTTCTGTGCCAACCAATGGCTAAGAGCCTAAGATGATCCATGTGCTATTGTCTATGTATCTGATTTTTTTTTTTTTTTTTTTTTAATTATCTTACTTCAAAGGAATCTTGCTTTTGTATGTGTTTTTCTTCTTTGAAAAAACCTTTGGTATTGCATAAATTAAAGGAAAAAGAAAGTCATAATTGGAGTCATAATGCTTGGATTGCTTTAATTTGAAACCAAACATCCAACATTCACTTCATATTCTTCTTGTTTTTGGGTTAATTATTGGAGACCAACTATGGTTTAATTTAATCAAATCATATGTACCCTATTCTTTTTTTTTTTTTAATTACTAGACCTCTCTCATCCATTTGAATGAATTTCTTTATTATTAATGTATTATATTCTTTGTATGATTGAGCTACTCTTGTAGTATTTTATAAGGATCCTTATGCATCACCATCATATATAGTTTTGAATTAATTTATGTGTTTTTGTTTATGAAAAACAATTTTTTTATGCTTTTGTCTAGCCAAAAGAGAGGACATAAAAAACCAGACTTTGGAGCAAATCCCAATTAATAGTATGAATTTTTTTAATTAATAAAAAGCTCAAACAATTTAAAGTGAAAGTTGAGTTTACAAATTATCAGTGATATAATTCAATTTTCACACCCGATAATATTTTAAAAAAATAAGACCATTAAATCTTTCTCTCATTGAAAATTAATAATATAAACTTGATTACAAATTTTCCTTCCATTTGAAAATCTTAAGATTAAACCCTAATTTTAAAGGAAATTAATAAATTGTTTAATGAAAAAAATGCTTGGAAATAGTAAATAGAAATTTCCTTATCATTGATAGCATATAATCTAAACTTGAAACCATATCAAAAAGAAAAAAAAATCAATCATAGCTTTTTACTTTGCATAGCAATGTTAATGTTAAATGAAATCCATTGACCCCTCTCCTGAATATCCTGGTTATGGTCTTTTGATGGGCATCTTCCTCACCATTTCTAACTTCTATGAATATTAGAAATTATATGATACATGCTCAACCCATCAAAGTATACAGAAATGGTATCATACTACACATAAATGCTACCCATTTCTGCAAATTAAGTATGCTAACTTACTAATCGGCAGTGATATCATTGTCAATTTTTTAGCTGAATTCTGAAACCAAAAATGATGCAAGGATTCTGCAAGTGGCAGAAGAGATTTTTTTTTTTGAAGTTCTTTTTGAGGGAAAAACAAAAGATGAAGGAGGGTTTTTAATTGTACATGCAACAAGAAGTTTTTGGTGCTTTGCATGCTACTACATAATACACATACGTGAAAAAAGAATATGGTCTGCAACTTTTCTGACTCAAAGTCCTTTTTGATGTATAACCATAGAGTTAGATGGCATCATTCTAGCTCCCCAATCAGATAAATGTACCTACCTAATTCTAAGTTTGATTAAAAGCATTCATTCAAACTATATATATATATATATATATATTTTTAACATCAGAACTTTTGAAGAAAGATCATGGAGGAATAAGGGATGAAATCCATAACTTCTACTAATACATTTAAACTATTTTTGAATATATATATATTTATATATATATATATATTGATTGTTGAATGGTGTAAAATTTTATTGAATTTTTGCATGAGAATATTTTAGAATGAGAAATCATGCATTCAAAGTCCTATCAAGTTAATCAAATAATTGTATGAGTGCCAATTACGAAATATAAATAAAAATTAATTTTATATACAAGGTAGATGTAGTATGATAGCACATTGTGATTACACCAAAAAAAAAAATATTTTATCAACAAATTTTATTTTGGTGTTGTTTAAATTAATAAATGGTAAAATAATAAATTTAAAAATTAAATTACAATTGAAATTAATCAGTTAATTTTTTTTCTTTTACGTATATTTATTAAAGCCCTGATGAAATTAAAATATATATAATGATTTAAAGAAGATTAATTTTGGAAAAATATAGGGAAAAATATGGGGATGTGAATTGCTTTCTCTATCTGGCCAGTTGACTAATAATCGAAAAAATTTAACTTTAAATCATGATATATACAGTTATATAAAATTAATTGTTAAAAAATATTTTGTTTTTTTATATTTCTGACCGAATCGAATCAAATTAATTAGAATATAGTAAAATATAAAAATAAATTTTGTTCTCTTTTCAAATTTGTTCTTTTATGTGAAAGTAAAGGTAAAAACAGGCTGTATCTAGGTTAATATGTGTCTAACAACCAAAGTTGGTAGGTTAATTTTTGGAGTGTGACCATTTTTTTTATTTTATATAACAAATGGTTATTTTATCACAAGCTTACACAAAAAAAAATATATATATATATAAAAATAACTTTTTATAGCAGTGGTCCATATCCCCTATATATTTGGACCCTCCGAATAAATCAAGTTCCATGTGTGAGATGGTACCCATTCCATTTGATCATAACTAGTTAAAGCTATTCTCCATAAGTAGTTTAAGTAGTAGTTCAAGTATCGAAAGATATAAATATGTATATATAAAAGATATAATTTAAATTTTTATCCTTTCGCTCTCTCCTTTTATCATAAAAAATTAAACCATTTCGATCTACAAATTAAAAAAAAAAACTAAACAATATAGCATGGCATTATCTAAAAGCTAACAATGAATGTAGGCTATGCATAAATTGGTAATTAATATAAAAAGATTATTTAATTATCTGAAATATTTTTAAGGTAAAAATAATGTTTTAATATATTTATTAAATATGTTTAATAAAATTAAACAAACAAATTAATTAAATAATTTGAGCAAAATGAAATTCACTGTACTTGTTTATAAGGAAATCAAACAATACAAATCTACCTATAGAAAAAACTTAGCTATTTTCATTTTAAAATCTGCATAATAAAATTTCTATATTTTTAACTTTTATTTTTGTAATACATTTAAAATTTTTTATTTTGAATTTATTTTAATTCTAAATTTGTATTTCTTAATTCCATTTAACTTATGATTTCACACAGTTTTAAATATTAAATATAAAAAAGTTTTAAATTAATCAAAATAAAATAGAAACTAAAATATAAAAATCGATTCAAATTTTTATATATTTTTACTACTCTTAATTAAAAAGAACTGAATAATACATCTCACACTCATCACTTACTATCTACGTGGATTGTCTTTATATAAGATACCTACAATACATTTCTTCATTAATTTCCTTCACTTGCCTATTTGTTATGCCATTATGGCTCTTAAATTAAATGTTCTTATGTCTCGTCTCCTCTCATTCCTTTCGACAAAAAGATATTATATATTTTTGCATGTTCATATATATATATATATATATAGCATGGAGACAAATTTTGTTTGTAACCAACTAGTGAGCTATATGAGCTAATTTGGTTGGTGAAAATGAATTTCTCATTTTGGATATCAATAATTTTATCCATAGAATTTTTATTATATATATATAAGTTAAACTTCAAATATTGAGATTAATTGCAAGTTGATTTGGTTTTAAAGCATTTTTATTTGATAAATGAAATAACGTACGTAACTATATAATGTTTGATATTTGACCTATGTTATTATTTCAATAACAAATTAACAAGAACAAAGAAATTTTGAATCTAGTAGCTCAGGCTTATAAAAATTATTGGTTGATGAGATACATGATAGTCTTTACAATTATGGTAAACTCATAATGTTTGCGTAATTTTCGTAAAATAGCTAAATTTTTACGAGTATAACTAGAGATTTGGTTTCAAGTCCCTCGATACCCCCAGTTTGTAAGTCCAAATAATAAAAAAAAGTGAACTCATTATATATACAACACATTCATATGAATTGTAAATATTATCAATTTTATATAAATTTTATAGAAGATATGATTTTTTTTAAAAAAAATTATATATATGAAATTATGAAGGTAAACCTTAGATTAAGTAATTAAAAAATTATGACGTACCGGAATTATACAATACCAAGTTGAGAAAACCTCAAATTACTTAAACCTTATTTTATTTTTTTAATAGATAATCTACATGCCAAAAATTGAATAATCTCTGTATATTTTCCTTCAAGCCATATAGCTATTTTTGTTGTGCATTACTTGATATGGTAGCCTTTTTTAGTCATGGCTCATGAAGATATTCAAAGTTTCAACATTTTTTTTCAATAGTTTAATTCTTTTTCAAAAATATAGTTCAAAAACTAAATTTTCTACAAACAATTATTAAAATCGATTAATAGGAATTATCTTGCTAAAATAATATTATATTCGCATTAAATTAATTGTCGCTCCTGTATTCGTTAAATAATAAATGTAAAAATAAAAAATAAAAGTAATTTAAAATTCATTGAACAGAAGCAATAATAATTATTACACATGAAACCAAAACGGGCAATGGTTGGTAAGTAGCAACAACCGCACGCTTTGCTTCTCTGCCAAAGTTTTAAGTTTGGTTTTTGTAATTCAGTGAAACCGTTTTTTTTCTCTTCTTAACTTCCACCGTACGGATTTAATTTTCACCTTCTCTTTCACAACAATCATTACTCTCTCTCGCTCCCCATGTGTCCCTCATTTATTCGCCTAGAAATCGGCACATTCTCTCTCCTCCATCACTCCTATATAACGGCGCCGTCGATTCTCCCGTTACCCGTTACTATTAACGGAACCCCACACCCCACCACCACCACCATTTTTAGCACTTCACTCCTCCTTTTAGTCTCTCTTTTCTCCTCGCTACAAAACCATATCCTCAACGTTACCCATCGCACTTGCACACAACAGCTCAGCCAAAAGGTGAAGAAAATTGCGGAGATTTCGATCATGAAAATGGCTACGGCTGGTATGCGAACCAGAGCGCGAGCGTGGGCCTTGGCAGCTGCTGCCAGTAGTTCAAAGAAGAGGAAGCTTAACGATGTTTGCAACGCATCGTATAGCATTAAAAGACGAGTTATCACTCCTCCTGCCGAGATCAATTCAGTTGAGCTGAATTCTGGTGACCGGACTAGATGTTCGAGCGCTAGCTTAGACTCCGATCACGACTCTTCGGCTTCTTGTTGCTCGAGTAATAATGGATCAAGTGACGTTCAGAGAAGTATTAAATTGGCAGATCTGCAGGTGAAATGGAATTGAATTCTACGGTTTGTTTTGGTTTAAATTAATTAATTGCTTGCTTTAATTGTCAAGAATTCGGTGTTTTGGATTTTTCTGATTTTTTTTTTTAATTGCAGGATGAAAGAAGCAATATCGAAGCTGAAACTTCAGATTATTGTAACTATAACTGTAGAGAAAGCTCGTCAAGCCTTCTAGCAGAAGAAACATCAGACGAGCTGGATTCAAGTGCGAGGCCAATATTATCATCGACAAATGAGACGAATTCTCACCCTAGACCAGCAGCAGCAGCAGCAGCGAAGATGCCGACCGAGTCTGAGCTCGATGAGTTCTTTGCCGAAGCTGAGAAAAATATTCAGAAACAATTCACAGACAAGTAAGCAAAAGCAATATTTTTCCTCTCATTTTTCATGCACAGCATCTTTTTTGCTTTTGCTTTTTTTTTTTTTTTTTTCCTGATTGATGAGATGAGTGCAGGTACAACTACGATGTTGTGAAGGACGAACCATTGAGAGGACGGTACGAGTGGGTGAGATTGAAGCCATGAAGAAGAAATTCATTAATATTATCCAAACAAAGCCAAGCTAAGAGGAGCAAGTTAAACAAAGATTATTCATTTGATTCATAGGTGAATTCAGTTCAGGTCAGATCAGATCATTACTGATAGTTTTAAGGTACCATTAATTACCACTGCTACTACTGTTATCAAAATTTAGCTAGTCTTTTCAATTCGTCCTCGTTTTCTTCTTCTTCTTCTTCTTCGCTCTTGATGTTGTTCAATGTGTACAGAGCTGTAGCTGTTTAGTTACTTTGAACTAATTCTTTTGTGTATCTATCTATGGTGTTGTTATCAGTTAAAATTAAATTTGCCGAAAATTTGAAACAATTTGATCAGCCAAAGTGAAGTTTGAGCAATCCTTATTACATTATATGATATACACATATACATACATTTCTGTCTGTCTGTCTGTCTGTCTGTCTGTTTCTCTTCTACTGCTGCCATAGTTTGAAGCTTCTTTGGTACTAAAATCAGAGGTTCCATTTTATCAGCATTAGGCTTTTTTGCTTTGTTTTCACTTGAAAAGGAAAAAACAGGAATCTTTTTGGCTCGTCGTTTTCTGTATATTGTATTTTTCTATATATCTTCATCTTCATTTATTAAAGGTGTTGAATTTTTTGCAATGAATTAAAAAAAAAATAAAATCGTTCAGTGAAAAATAAGAAAATAAAAAATATCAGAGAAGAAGAAGAGATCAGAGATAGAGATGGGTACTCTCATTACCCATGAACCGTTGAAGAAGAAGAAGAAGAAGAAAAAGCAGAAGAAAAAACGAAGAGCCGTATGCTCCATGCCGTGCAAGGAACGGACACGTGTTGAGATATGGAAAACTGATCTTATCTCCATTAAATTGTTTTCAATTACTTCTCTTTTTTTATTATTTTTATTTTTGAACTCGGTAAAAAATTCATTTCATTCCAAAAATCATTTACAAATAAATTTTAAATTCATTTAAATCAAATACATTTCATCAATAAAAATAAATTTAATATTAAACAATTCTACAAAATCAAGAAGTTAAAATTAAAAATGAATTTAACAAAGTTTTCATTAAACCAAATATATTCACTTGAATTTACAAATAAATTCTATAAAATTTTATGAAATTCATTTGAACCAAACATACTTTAAGAGAATTAACATCCAACAGTTGATCTATTACTGTCTTAAAAGGAAACTATATATATCACTAACTACTCAATCTTCAACCATTTTTTAATTTTTAATTCAATTAAATGCCTTTTTACTAATCCCAATTTTACATTATAAAGAGTAAAAACATTATTTTTTTAAAAAAAAAATATACTATGACTTTTTTGCTTTTACGTTCATGTGATCATATAATAATCTTCAGAAAATAATAAGAAAAAAAAAACACTATTCTTTTCTCCTTTTCATGTGGCTACATATTGGTAGTTACCCTTTCACTTTCCAATTTTAAATTTTTCTCCAAATTGGAAGCTCTTTGTGAAGTATGTGCGCTATCCAACTTCAGGGCAATAAGAATGTTATTTTTGGTTTATGATTAATTTATCAAGTAAAGATATGATAATTTATAATTTGAAATAACAGCAGTTTGAGTTTTTTTTTTTTTTTTAGTAATTCACTAATAAAATAAAAATTAAAATCAATTTTAATTTAAATAGTTGGTCTACATCTCACTATTTACAGTCCCTCTCGTGGTACTTTTTGCGGGTACATCCTTCGACTATGGAGATATAAGTAATTTTTTTGTCTTGAAATTTTGAATAGAGAATGGTGTTAATTAAGGGTACAAATTATTCTTTCTGATGTTTCAGACAACATACTATAATAATGCCGTTATATTCAAAATATAAATCATTTATTCAATAAGCAAAAAATCACATTTTTGATTCTATATTTTTTGGAATAAAATACTTAACTAGTTCCAATGTGTCTAACCAGAAAATGAATGCTTTCTAAAGTTTGCATATTCGGAAGATCAATTTATAATCTAATTGGCAAATGACATGATGCATTCGTTGTAGTACTCTACAGATTTTTTTTTTTTAATCTTCTCCCTTGTTTAACTTTAATATTAACAAACTTAATGAAAAAGATCATATAATAAGTGTAAGCATAATTAAATATCATCATGTATATATATTATATAGTATCTAAATAATAGAATATATTAAATATATAAGTAGATTTAGATTGAGATCCATAATCTTTATTTGTTTTTCTAGTCGATATTGTTTTTTTTTTTTCCCGTATCCCATAGATCTAACTATGGAAATTTAGTTGTTGATGGTAGTTTTAACCTTAATGGATGTTTTCTATCCGGAGTTACTTTGGATTTCCATTAGAAGATGAAGATTGTCGATTTAGGAATTTAACTTTGAATATCTATTATTCCTTAGTGATGGCAATTGTTGTTGTCTGTAAAACATTAAAGTATAGAACTACGAATTTTTATTGTTCTGTCTGCAATTGATAGAATTAGAATTTTGCTAATTGAAACACTATTATTTCTGTATATTTATTCTATTTTAATGAAATGAAAATTTCATTATTGTTAAAAAAAATTGTTGGGTTTCGTGATACCAAACGCAGCGGAAAAACAAAAATTTGATCATGTACCCGAACCAATGATCATGTAATTCGATTAATTGATTGTTTAAGGTTTCCAAAATCTTACCAAGAACGCAAATAGAGGCAAGATTGTTGGAAGGAAGAGAGGAGATTCACACCGGTGACACCCTACCTCGAACTTTTAGTTTGGTTTGATCGGATCTAGACGTCTCCAACTGGATGCGTCCTCTACTAGTATCCACACGAACAAACCTTCAATCAAAACGGATGTGTATGTGCTAACAACGTTCTTGATTGTCTCACAATCAAGAAGGAAAAACTCTGTGTTTCGTTTTTCTCAAGATGGAGAGAAAAACGAATTTGGTGGGTGGAATAATTGTGTAGTGTATGAAACCCTAGAGAACATGATGTATATATAGAGTTCTCAATTAGGGTTTCACTTACCAAAACCCTTTTTGGTAAATTCCACCTTTTAATTCTTATTTAATTCTAATTACCAAATAGAAATATATATATATTTCACAGAGTTTAAATGGGCTTGGTAAACCCATATCCGTTTTGGGTCTGTTGTAAGTGTGTGACCCTGTAGGTTCACATGATATTGGCAGTGGGCCTTAAATCCCTATTTAGGCCTACAAGTCATAAGTGGCCTCTAGTAAGACATTATGACTACCCAAGTCATGTGAAAGCCTTTAATCCGACATAACCTAA
>CATIWK010554284.1:0-11013 GCA_949634005.1 Mallotus japonicus
TTTTTTTTTTTCCGTCTTATGAGCTCAAGAGAGTTATTCTGGAGTGGGTGGTGAAATTTAATTAAAATAATAATTAAATTTGAGTGCTCTCTTTTATTATAAAGTTATAACATATGCGCACACATGTATAAAAATAAGTTATCTTTAGAATAAGTCTGGAGAGGTCCAACAGAATCGATTTGCATGGAGTGCTATATATATATATATATATATGTACTTGTACAACTAGGTGCAAGAAGCCAAATAGGCCAAGAAGGCAACAACTGTGTCACAAGAGGTGCACAAAAATTGCCCTATCTTTATTATTACTATTACTTTCTAAATCAGCACATCTATATGTCACATATTTATGGGTTCAGCCATCATCCAATGATTTATCAACAGTCCATTACAATGAGAAACTCTTTTAACATAAAAAAAATAAATGTAAAAATTTAATTTTTTTGAACCAGTGATGGTATTCAGAATAAATCCACTAAATTACGAAACTCGAATATGAGATATCGATTAAATGAAATCAATCTATACCTACTAACTGATTGAATGGTTATTATTGGTATAATTTAATTTTTATGTTTTTTATATATTGCTTATTTCATAGTTTGATATATAAGTGAATTTATGTATATGTAAAAGAAAAGACTAACTAAATAAATTAACCAACA
Source organism: Mallotus japonicus (assembly GCA_949634005.1). Taxonomy (NCBI): domain Eukaryota; kingdom Viridiplantae; phylum Streptophyta; class Magnoliopsida; order Malpighiales; family Euphorbiaceae; genus Mallotus; species Mallotus japonicus. The sequence continues at coordinate 666 of CATIWK010554284.1, forward strand.
AGTAGAGAGTTATTTCCGCTTAAACGAGGTTTCGAATTCAAATTTTGGTGTATGCAGCAATATTGAATTAGTTATTAGAAGATCTTTGCCGCCCTTATGGTCTTGTTCGGATCGAATCGGATTAGTCAAAATTCAATGGATTCTAAATATCGATAGTTAAGATCAAAATAAATTATAGCATTGCTAACATGGAAAGGAAAGATTGGATGGAAACCAATATTCCAACAAAAGAAATAACAAATAAATACAAAATTGTCCATTGACTAATACAATATACAATATCCAAATTCCATGTCAGAAAAAGCAACAATTATTTATTTATTTTTGTTGAATATGTTAATTATACATTTTTGTGATCATATGGACCAACTTCTCTTCCCACTTGCACTCCTCCTCCACTGTAAAAACAAATCTTAAAAATGCTCATAAGATATCCTTCAAATCAAAATCATCCCAACAAAAAATAAACCTAAATATGAATATATATATATAAAGATAGAGGCCAGGGTTTAGTTTCTTGTATTAATGTTAATATATCAAGAAAGCCAATAAGCATCATCATCCACGTCACAGTAAGTGCTTCTTCCTCCCAACTTGCAGAGGTCTCTCTCTGTGATTCCTCATCAGCAATGATCTTGATCTTGATCATGATCTCTATCTTTCTGCCATATTTCTTTATATCTCTTTTGGCATTCTCTAGCTAGCCCCTTCTGATCTCCTTCTCTTCTGGCTCTATATGTCAAGTGCATGTCTCACCATGCCGGGAAACCATGGAGAAGTACTCACCTACAACCCTACCTACCTTCTTCTCATCACCATCACCATCTATTTCTTTATGCATACATATCATTATAATATATGGGTTTTCTCTTATTATATGGTGTAGGTTATGTGGCCAAGATTGGTAGCGAACAAGATCTTGAAAAAAAGACTGGGAAGCAGCAACTTTGTTGCAGATTTTCCAAACAATACTGCAGAACTTGATACTCCAAGTTTAGGTGAACCATCTTTGAGCGATGACAACATCTTTAATCATCATCACAAGGTCGACACACACAACTACAAGTAAGCTACATATATATATATATATATATATACAAGACACTTATTGTGTTTTTAATTATAAATTATTCTTTATTAATGTTCTTGTATTTGAAGTTAGTTTCGTTTTAATTCTCATGGATTATTCTTGTCAAAAGGGTTTTTGTTAGCACGTGGAATGTTGGTGGGATTGCACCAAATGACGATTTGGATATGGAGGATTGGCTTGAGACACCCAACAATTGTGACATATATGTTCTTGGGTAAATACGATTATGTACTAATATACAATAGTTTCATTGCTTAATTATTGTAAGTTGATTATTTAACCCCCAGCAATAATTTACAGGTTTCAAGAGATCGTGCCACTTAGAGCATCAAATGTTCTAGGTTCTGAGAATAGCAAGATTTCAGCAAAATGGAATTCTTTGATCAGAAAAGCATTGAACAAGAAGATTGTTCGCTATTGCTCCAACAATGAAAAGGAAACCGAAATCGAAAGTAGCAATGTTTCTAAAGATTTCAGGTGCATCATTAGCAAGCAAATGGTTGGAATATTAATTTCAGTTTGGGTTCGAAGTGATCTTCGTCCTTATATCAGACATCCTAGTGTTTCTTGTGTTGGCGTCGGCATCATGGGTTGCCTCGGAAATAAGGTACACGACATAAAAATATATATTCTACTTTAATTATTGTATATTTCTTTAATCACAATTGCACCAAAAAATCACAATCAAAATCAATATCATATGTGAGTACATGCACAAAGACATGATTCACGTACTCGAATATAAAACAAAAAAAAAATCTTTAATATGATGTTTAAAACTTTTAAGACATATTAGAGATTAAAAAGGCAACAGTAATTAGATTCTTTTTTTGATTCCATGTCTATATGCATACATATATGGCAAAGATTTTCATACATGCAAGTAATATTGCAGGGTTCAGTGTCAGTTAGATTTCAGCTACACGAAACAAGCTGCTGCTTTATATGCAGTCATTTAGCATCAGGAGGTAGAGAAGGAGATGAAAAACACAGAAATTCTGATGTAGCCGAAATCTTGTCGCGAACGACCTTCCCTAGAGGCCCTTCACTTGATTTGCCAAGAAAGATTCTAGATCACGAGTATGTGATTATTATTATTACTAATTATGATCAGTACTGATTATATTAATATATTGTTAATTTTGTTGAAAGTTGAAACCGTCCAAAACCAATTTGTTATTATGTTAATATACTTTCTTAATCAATGATATTATTCAACACTTGGTCTCACTACTAACCATGAGAATAAGACATTGATTGGATAATTTTAAAACCTAAGAGCTTAATTAATTAACCATTATTATTGATGTAGTTTTTGCTTTGAAGTTTTTGCTAGAGGCCGTCAAAGATATACAGAACAAAAAATAATAATTATTTATTTATTTAAATTTTATGCTAATGACCTTCGTGTATATATATTGTATATAAAAAAAAAAAAAAAAAAGGGTAGTTGTTGAAGGGATTGAAAATGAGGTAGGCTCATTGAAATAGTGGGTAGTAGCTAAACCGCCTGAAAAGATGATTCTATGCCAGTAAACCATATAAATATAAATTATTTAATAACCTTTTCTTATTGCAACTTGCACTTTATCAATTAATTACTTATAAACAAAAGCTACTTTGATTAATTTATATGTTAAAAATAAATTAACATATATATAAATATATATATTTTAGTGATGTTGATTTATTTTTATTGATTTAGTGCAGCCGGATTATTTTACTTGGAGATTTAAATTATAGAATTTCATTACCGGAAGCTACAACTCGATTATTGGTGGATAAAAAAGAATGGAATGCCTTGTTAGAAAATGATCAGGTATTAAATTATTAGTTATAAGCACATTAATTAACTAAATTAAGATTCATCAATCATCATCTAACTTCAATCTTAATTTTCTTTTTCTTTTTCTTTTTTTTTTCTTCCTAATGGAAATATAGCTAATAATGGAGCTCATGAATGGTCAAGCGTTTGAAGGTTGGCATGAAGGAGAAATCAAATTTGCTCCAACCTACAAATATTGCCTCAATTCTAATGTATACTATGGATGTGTCGAAGGCAAAAAAGGCGAAAAATGGCGTGCCCCGGCATGGTAATACTTTTAAGGATCTAAACGTAAATATGTCCAACCACATATATAGTTATTATTATTGAAGATTAAAATTACAAAATCACTGCCTGAAGTTAGTTTTATTTTCTTGGTCCAATTAATTAGGTGTGATCGAATTATTTGGCATGGAGAAGGATTAAAGCAACATTTATACACAAGAGGTGAAGCAAATTTCTCAGATCATAGACCAGTTAAGGCAATATTTTCAGCTGAAATTGAGGTTCTAAAAACATTGAAAGGGATTCAACAATTTTTTTTATCAGAGAGATTTGATCGAATAGCAGACGGTTTTGAGATATCACCACCTGATAATTTTCTATGCAATGGCAGATTCAGCTTCAAGATATAAAAAATAAATAAAAAACTACACTGCTTTTATTAATTAATTGAGTATTCTAATGTATAATATCAAAGAAAGAAACAAAAAATTATATATATTATTAAGTAATTACGTATAAGAAACTCCTGTACTGTAGTTGCTTGAATATGAGGTGATGATGCACAGTAGTGTTGGTTTTTTTTTTTTTTTTGGTTCTTGTTCTCCATGTTTTTATTAGAGGAGAGGAAGTTGTCCTGCTCATCCTTTCATTTTCAAAGAATTATAAAAATATGTTGTTATTCTTATAATAAGGTTATAGTTTTAATGAATTTTTTCTTTTTAGTATAAGCTTTTTATTTTTGGTCTAATCACTATCTTCCAAAAAACTAATTAATTTGCATCCAATTAGTTAGTTGTAGGCTAACCTCCAAGCATGAATGTGGCTGGATGCTTTAACTAAATTCAACTTCCAATTATCGATTAAGACAATTTTGATCTTGCTAATCTCAACTGTTTAAGATCTAATTAACAATAAGAAAATTAAAGAAATTTAAAAAAAAAAAGTAAACTAAAGAACACACTGACTGTGCATAAGGGTGGTGGCTGTATATCTGGTGGGGTTCCTGATAGTATATACTACTACTACTGCCTACTGGGTGTGGTGTGGCCATTTTTTTTATATATATATAAAAGATTTTTGTTGGATTTTACTTGGAAAATTTTAATTAAAAACTCCAAGAGTGATACAAAAAATTATCTCAACTTGTGCATCAAGTTGCACAGCAGTTGTTGAACATCTTTTATTTCAATAATGTTTTTTTAATTTCTTGACCTAGTTTGTGTCACCACAACCACAAGATAAGATTTCTGTTTTATGTTTGAAAATTGCATAATTCATTTAGAAAAGCCAAATACATAAATTTTTTATTCCAACAATAAATATATTTTATTAAAATAATGCAATTAAATTATGAATTTGAACCAAGAAATATTAATCCAAGTGGCTATAGAAATTTACTACACCATTTAATAATTTAGATTTAATTTTTGCAATCAACATCGAGAAAAAAAAATTATCTTTTTTCAATTCATAAAATTGATGAAAAGTATTTATTTTTAAAAATTTTAGAGAAAATAATTAAATAATAAATTTTCAAAAACATAATAGATTTTCATAAGTCCAATCCAAAATAATTTGGGAGTTCTAAAATTTTTTGGGCCAAATAGCTGGGCTTTGAATAGTGGTATAAACACATTGGGTTGAGTCGATTTTTGACTAATTCAGTTATAATCAAATCAAATTCAAGTCAAATTTGTTTATTCTATATTTAAGCATGGATTTGAATTTCAATGAAATCTCTTATTTGGAAACTATATGGATTTGTATTATGAGGATTTCAAACAAATCCATAATGAATTTAATAGCTCATTTAATGAGGATTTGAAATGACATGTAACCACATATTATTTAAAATCCTTGTATTTGAAATTTCAATATTTGAAATCTAAGATTTCAAATCAAATGCTTGCATCCAAACACACTCTAAAACTACTTGAATTTTACAAATTATTCAAAAGTCTAAATCAACTTAAAGAAATGCCAAAAATACAATTTGTAAATTAAAATTATTCATTAAAAAATTTAAAATAATGTATTTAATTTATAGATTTTTATAATTGTAATAAATTTTTGAAATGGAAGGGGCATTCTTTGTCTATGGCGAGTAGGTTGCTTCTTATTCAGACTGTTATTTCTAGTTCTTTGCTACATTCGTTTGCAATATACAGATGGCCAAAATCTTTGATTACTCATATTGAACGTTGTATACGTAATTTTTTATGGGCTGGTTCGGTGGATGATAGAAAGCTTGTGACAGTGCCTTGGGATGTTTGTTGTCTCCCGAAAAAAAAAAAAGCGGCATAGGAATTAAAAAATTGGAGCATCTTAATGTTGCAATGTTAAATAAGATTGCTTGGAAATTGATAGCTTGTCGTGATTATCCTTGGTCTGTTCTAAGGAATCATTTCTTGTATCCCTCGGGCATTCCTAGAGAAACTTACATGCGCTCCTCTATTTGGTTATCCATTAAGCAGGTTTATTCTTCTTTGAGGTCTGAAATTCATTGGCATATTGATGATAATTCTTCTCTCAATTTCTGGACTGACGAATGGATCACTCCTACGGTGGCATCTCAGCTTGGTTTGTTTCCTTGGTCGCAAAAGAGTTTAATTGACCCCATCTCTAAGTTTCATTTTAATGGATCTTGGCATCTCTCTCATCTTTCCAACTCTATTGTTGAAGCCAATATTTTGGCTGTTCATCCAATTAAAAATGACATGGACTTATGTCATTGGACTTCGGTGATGGATGGAATTCATTCTGTCAAAGCTATGTATGATAATTTACGTTTTAAAAGGCAGCAAGTTCCCTGGTTTTCTTTCATCTGGAAGGAGTTTCTCCCCCCGTCGAGATCTCTTATTTGTTGGAAAGTGGTCCTTGGCTATTTGCCAATGGATTTTAATCTCATAAAAAAAGGAATTTCATTTGCCTCTCGTTGTCCTTTATGTGCTATTCGACAGGAAGATAATGATCATTTATTCACAAATTGTATTTTTGCTTCAACTCTTTGGAGATCGATTACAATGGCATTTGGGAAACCAGTTAAGGTTTCAGGCAGTTTGCTCGATCTTATCTCTTCTGCCTTGCAGCACCATTTTAGCTCTCAGGTTGCTGCTCTTTGGGTTTCTGCAATTGTTAATGGTGTGTGGGTTCTTTGGCGTCTTCGAAATGCTGCGATTTTTGATGATATGCTGCCAAATATTCACACTGCCCTGCGTATGCTATGGACGTCTATTAAGGACACAGATTTTTATCGGGTTGGGAAGATGTTTAATTCAGCAAATGAGCTGCATTTTCTGCAGTTGTTTCACATTCAAGGGATAGCAGGAATTGCACCGAGGATTATCTCTATCTCTTGGCAACCTCCGCCTTGTAATTGGCTAAAAGTCAATACTGACAGTTCTTCTTTAGGTACGCCGGGAGCTGCTGGATGTGGTGGCATCTTTCGGAAGCCATCAGGTCTTCCGAGGGGCTCGTTTGCTTTTGGTATTGGCTCAAGCTATGCTTACGTTGCAGAATTAACTGCTGCTATTTATGTCGTTGAGGTTGCCTGGCATAAGGGGTGGCATCAATTATGGCTAGAGTGTGATTCGATGTTTGGGGTGCAAGCTTTTCAACATAAAACTCTCAGAGTTCCTTGGCAACTGACTTCTAGCTGGCTTCTTTGTTTGCATTATATCTCTCAAATGCACTTCAGGGTTTCGCATGTTTAAAGAGAAGGCAATACCGTGGCGAATTTATTGGCCAAGCATGGGGTTTCAACAACTTCTAATCTTTGGTGGGATTCGGCGCCCACTTTTTGTAATAATGTTATTTGTTCTAATTTTAACAAGCAGTCTTCCTATAGGTTTTGTTAGATTTTTGAAGGCCTTTTTACTTTGGTTCTCTGATAGCTCTTAGTTTGTCTTGAGCTATTTCATTTTTGTATCTTCTCTTGAAGTTTTTCCTTTTTTAATTTTATTATTGGACAACAGGAAAGTGATGCTAACGCTAAGAGTGTGTCAACCTAATTGAGATGTTTGTGTGCGTTTCCTGATTCCTGACCTCCAACTTTTTACTTAAAAAAAATACATAATTTTATAATTAAATATTTTTAAACCTATTCATTAAAATAATGTATTTAATTTCGCAACCTATAAACATTTTATTCTCATATATTTTTAAATATTTTTATATTTATTATAAAAAAGTTTTTACATACATATTAAATTATTAATATATTAAAAAATTACGAGATAACTTGCAAATTTTATTTGAACTTATTTACAAATTTTATAAAATAAATTTTAAATAATTTAAATTTAACTCTTTATTAAACTAATTTAAATATATAAATTTGAATAAATTTTATTGAATGGAGTTTTAAGTAAGTTGCCACTAGCTTGGCTGGTCTTAATCTTCGTATGGAAGGCGCTTTATTCAAAAATAAAACGAATGAGAATAAAGCCACTGCTTTGCTTGCCTGAGCTAAAATTCCAAAACTCCCGCGAAAAACAAAAAAGGAAAAAGAAAAAACCGATGAGGAGAAATAATTGCGATGTCTCATCTTCCAATAATCTCCGCCTTCAAGCTGTACAATACCTGATCAAATCTGCTCATGTGAGTATCAATTTTTCAGATTTTCGTTTGGCTTTGTCTAATTTTATAGTCGATTTCTGTTTTTTTTTTTTTGAGAACAAAATAATTTACAGGAGCTTGAAGAAGAAGTTACTCAGATCGTTAAATACACTGCACTGTCTCTCTTCGCCGAACGATTCTATCCTCTTATCTCCAGGTATATGTATATATGATGCTGTTCTTCTTATTCTTTCTGCTTGATTAATTGTTTCGTGTTCTTAATTAGATAAATTAAGACTGCGTGGAATGCTTAGTTGTGGATTAAATCACTAGTTTTGTTCATTTGCTAGGGATCTCATATCAGATGTATTCCTGGAGATGGAGAAGTAGTGCTATTCTTGTTGATTCTGTACTTTTAATTTTGTTTTTCTATGTAATTAAATGTGACGTTTGGTATGCCTGAAAATGAAATGAAAATGGAACTGGAACTTGATGTCTGTATTTTTTAGGAATAAATATTGTTCTAAAATTTAATTATACCAAAATTTGAGGAAAATTTGGATTTCTTGTACACCAGACAGTAAAATGGAAGTCTATTCCGAGAATCATATTCCATAGACTTTTTGATGTTTACTTGTATTGTATGTTTTATTTGTAATGAAGGTTTGTAGGACAACACAACAAGGGAAGTTGGCTTTTGCAATCCTTGACAGAGAGCAATTTGCAGTTGTTTGCACTTACTTCTCTATGGATTTCCAGCAAAGTAAGCTATTATATATATTACATCTCTCTTATATATATGTGCTTTGCTTGGTCCTATCCTATTCGTGACTTTGCTTTTTGTTCTTTGGTCTTATCCTTTTTGAATGTGCTTTAGATACACGATTCTCGTCCGCTGTCTGTCAAAAGATTGAAGACTTTTAGCGATAAGACAATTAAAGAACAGCATTTTACAGCTCGAGATTTCTTGGAAGCAGTCAGTTTTCTTATGCTATGATTTTTGACTCTGGATACTCTTTATACTCATCCACACTAGCAATTAACAAGGCCATGCTATAGGAAGTGGTCTTTTTGCAGGTAAATCTCAAAGAATTACTGTTGGATTTGTTTACGCGACTTTGGTTCAACTGCAGATGGTTGAGATATTGGACCTTTTTTTTCAAGGTATTGAATTATGAGATTGGAGCTGGAAATATTGCTTTTGTTTTCCTAGAAGAGTTACTAGCTCAGTTCAGGTAATTATTTTCTTCAGTAAGAAATCGAAGATGGAAGACTGAAATAAGTTAATTAATCAATTAATTTGTGTTCAAATTAATGGATGACTACTTCAGACTGAGTGCATGTTTTGTTGAATGTTTGAGTTTAGGGAAGTGGCAAAAGTTGGGGAACTAGTGGACTTTGAGGCATGCGTGGATATTATGGACCTTCTCTATGAAAAGGAGGAGACATCACTTCTTTATAGTTCTCCTCGTTCCCTTGCTGCATCCACCTTGGCATGTTTTCCTATTCTAACTTTTATATTGTGGTAAAGCAAATTTTGCATGGATTTTCTACTTGTTTTCTTTGTCCAGATGTAATAGATTTTAATCTCTGCCAGGTTGCTTCATATGTTATTACAGTCCCTGAAAAGAGGTGGAAGTTTCCTGTTCTTCCTTGGGGTAAGATCCATCCTAAACTGCATCATTTTTTTTTCTTTTCCATTCGTATGTTTTAACATGTGTTTCTAAACTTGAATACTCCAAGTCAGTAACTTCATTAAGACAGAAAATTTAGTCCTGAAGTTGTTCCCTTCTTCACGGGATATCTTTCTCATTAATAAGTGTCTCAGAAGTGAAAATTGGATGCACACTGTTGGTCTTAGTAGGTGCATTGGGAAAAATGTTTATAGGTTTAACCCCATGTTACTGTTTCAATTTGAGTTAACATGCCAGATCCAATCGTCGCGATTCTGTGATATTTTATGATCATGGGTGCTGTGTTTGTCATTGGTGGAAAAATCTAGCTGCTGAGGCATCGTAATCAATTCGACGAGTATAATATGTTTTCGTGCCACTAGAAATAGTTTGACTGTATAGAAATTTGTTCTTTTCTGATGTCGTATGGGAATCAAGTACTGTCCAAAAATCATGACATAGTGAGCTGGGATTTTAACGATTCACACATTCACAGCAGCTATCCATATCCGGCTGGGTCATATTGGTCTAAATGGACTACGATATCGTTATGATGCTTGCTAGCTCTTCGTTCTTCTTTTTCCTCTTCTTTTGATCTGCATTCTGGTGCTTTTTAGCTCCGTAGATGTCCCCATAAATGACCTTCAGAGGACTACGCTGCCTGATGAGCTATAGTACTGTGACTTTGAGGTGTAATAGATGTTCAACTCTTTTCCTTGCATGTTTTTAAATCGTGCAATTGTTGTTGCATCTTTTGGGCTTGAATTCGGGTCTGAGTTTAGTCCTCGTATTGCTACGGGCCAAGGAATATTGTTGGCCTTGCTACCCGCCACTACCCACTCATTTATGAACCAACTTTACTGCCGACACTTTACCATTAATTGACCACGATTTTATCTCATATTTTCCAAATCCTGCGAGAGAAGTGCAAATTGCAAACCAAATTACCTCCGAGGCCTTGGCCAGCTTGGGAGGTGT
>CATIWK010554344.1:0-10816 GCA_949634005.1 Mallotus japonicus
TAATCTTTAAATAATATTTAAATACTGGAAATTCACCAAAACTCATAAAAATTCCAATTAATATCAAAATCAATTATTTACGTATTAAAAGTATAAAATATATTTATTTATCAAAAATAAATAATAAATACCACGTTAACACTTAAATTATATTAAAAACAATCCATTTTTCGAAATTAAGTAATTAAACAGTATTTAATTACCAAAAATCAATTAAATTATAAATTTATCTAATTTAAGCAACTAAAAACTCATCTAATCATAAATCATAAATCATAAATATTTTGTTAATCGGATACTATTTCAAAATTATTTAGTATTCAAAATTATTCTAAAATAAAACAATTAATAATAAACTCACTTAAAATGGAAGAATTACTCATTTATAATTATATTCCCAAAAATTCATATTTTATTTAAATTCATCAATAATTACAATAAACTAATTAATATCAATAATTAAATTTAATATCTAACAAATTCTAAAAATTCATAAAAATACATTTTAACACTAAACATATATTTAAATAAATAAATAACCAAATCTATAATTTTTATATTCAATTTATATATATATTTGGAAATTAACTAAAAATTAACAAAATTATACATAAATATTAATTTAACTAACAAAATTATTTACACAATCTAAAAATGAAAATCATCATTAAACATGCCAACTAACTATAATTTAACCAAAAATAAACTTAGAATTAAATTATGATATTTTCCTAATAATATAATATTTTCATAAAAATAACTATAAATTCAAAATAAATTCCAAAAATTACATAAAAATTATATTCAAATAGATTTCAACTCAAATAATAAGAATTTAATTATTACAACTCCAAATTAAATTAAATAAGGCATAAAATTTAAATTAAACAAAATTACTAAAAATATAAACTCGAAGAAACGAAGTAGTTACCGGCCTAATCTCTCGAAAACGATCAAGGATTATTGAAGCCCACGTCCCGAGCTTCGATTTGAGCCCAAGATCGGCCGGAGATGTGGCCGGAAAATGGCCGGAATGTCACGCATAGTGATTGCCCTGTTGTTGCCGATATGCTGCTGCCTACTTCCATCGCTGTATGCTGCTGCTACTGTCTTTGCTGGCTGTTGCTGCTGCTTCTGTAGTGGCTCGTGGCTGGCCGGAGCTGACTTGGTTGAGTGGGTGGTCAACTGGGTTGCTAGTTTTGGGTGGAAAGGAAGAACACAGGAAGAAGAAAATAGAAGCAAAGCATAAAGAAGAAAAGAAAATGATAGTGGTGGGGAAGATGACTCGTAGAAAAGAAGAAGAAAAAGAAACATGGGTCTGTCAACTTTGACTTATGTATTCACTTTCTATACTTTACTTTACTTTAATAATAATAAAATATTAACAATCAATCTCAACCACAAAAACAACAAATGTGTGTATATACTTATATATATATATATACACACACAATATAAAATATGCTCAAAAATAATAATACATATATATAATTGACAATATTAAAAATTGTCAATAGTGTATTTAAAATACACTAAATAATAACTTAAAATAAATAAAATAATATTGGCAATGTTAAAATAATAATCCACACCAAAAAATTTGATTTAATTAACTAAATAATAAATATCAAATTTAATAAATTTTATTAACACTGCAAATCTCATAATTAAATATTAAAAATTTAATTTACTAAAAACTCGGGTCATAACATAGGGTGAATTTGTTAAAAAAAAAAAAAGTTGTTTTGGACTAAATTGAATATTTCCAAAAAGCTCATCTAGGCTAATTGGCCAAATTTGCCAAGCTAGTGGGATAATTAGCCCGCAAGTTAATTTATGGGCTAATTGATCATCACATTCAAGTTCAGGGGGCAAATTGCTACTTTAGCTGGCAAAAGTGATTATGCCACTATAACCATTTAAGGTATAAAGCAAGAGTGATTGTGAGGTTGTCGTATAGTCTTCTGAGAAGTAAAAAAATATTATGTAGCCTTCTAAGGCATCAAGCTAAGGTTGTCATTGTGTACAATGCATGATGCAATTTCGAGGATCGCTCTTTATGAATGCAAGCAAAACTGATAGTGATGCAATTCGGATTCATACAAGAGTGCTTGTAAAATGACTAAAGTATAAAGCAAGCATGTGATAGTGATACTTGTCAAGCATAAGATGTGCAATCAAACACATAAGAGGTGAAAGTGTAATGATCACCTTTAAATGTCAATTAATAATTTGTGTGGCTGAATCCACAAGCTTACGGAGTCATCCAAGTAGCAAAATAATATCATTCCCACAAGGACTTGAGAATTAACTATTGAATTACTTTTAGTATTTGCTTATTTAAATGATCGATTGTTTTGAATAATGAAAATTAAAGTAAAAATGGAAGTAAACTAATTAACTACACTTAAATTCACTAAATAGATAATTGTTAGGATTTTTATCCTTGGCTCAAACTATCTAGGAATCATGTCAACTCAAGAACTTCCATAATTAATTAATTATGATAATTGCCCAATTATTTGGCTCTCACTTACTCAAGTAATTAATCATCCTCAATTTTGAAGCAACGCTTTAAGGGAATATTAACTACTAAATTGTATCTCAACTAATTCAATTAATTAATAGATTGTTATTTTAATCTCAATATAATTAACCTTTCAATCTAACCCTATTGTCCAAATCAAATTAATGGGTGATTAGTCCAAAGAAAGCATTAAGTTCAATAAAAATCATGGAATAAGAATTATTTGATTAAGAATTTAACCCAATTAAGTTCATGTTAAGCTAGGTCTAAAAATCCTAACTAAATAATTTAGTTACACATGGTTATTGGATAAGAAGAGGAAAGAAGAGCAAGAGATTCAAACATATTCATTATAATATAAAAATTAAGATCAAGAAGAATAATAAAAGGAAAATCCCTGTTGACACTTGATTTACAGCAGTCCTCTAAAGTAGTCCTATCATGAAGATTTTCTATCGACTGGACAAAGTATGAGCTTAAAAGGTCATTCACAGCGGGCTCTTAAAGTTAAATCCCCAAAAAACCTTGAATTGGACCTCTGATTCCTTAAACCAAAAGTCCAAAAGATCAAACCACCTTCAGAAACACCCAAGTAGGGATTCTATCTTAACAATCGGACATTAGGTGCAAAATTGGGGCCTTGAAATATTGAACAAAGACCTTAAAAGGCTAAATTGAAGCTTTTGAAGTTTGATTCAACTTTTTAGAGATCGAGTCGAACCTAAACACCCGGAAAACCTCAAAAATCCTAAAAAGTCAGAGGGCCCAAGAGACCCCAAAAACTCAAAGGATATGAAAAATGACTCAAAAATGACGCGAACACACTAGGAAATGCCTTTGAAAGATATGGGTACATGTGGATCCCAAAAACCTATGTGCATGGAAATAATCCACGCACGTGGGTCTTTAAAAAGCCACGTGTGTGGGTCTTATTTTTAGGACTAAATGTTTTATAAATATCATTTTTCATAATTTTTCTAGATTTTTGGCAATTTTTAATTTTTTGAAAATTTTTGAACAATTTTTAGGGATCACTTTAGAACTTTTAAGCCAAAAAGACATTAGAAAAACACAAAACTTAAGCCTTAAACCCCTTTAAACAAAGGTGATCAATCATAGAAACCAATTTTTTAAACACTCAAAATCTCAAATTTTCATTTTTTCTAGGTATTTAGACCCAAAAGCCAAACCCTAACACATTCAAGTCAAAGAATTCTACAAAGGGTAACCTTTGAGGACCATTTAATTATTTTTATTAAATATTGTATTTTTATCATATTTTGTATATATCTTCTACTTAATTTCTATTTTCATTTTTATCTTTATTTTCATTTTCTTATTTTTTAATCAATTTTCATCAAAATCGATATATTTTGTCATTTGCATAATCATACATGCATTTTTCTATTATTTTGCTATTTGTGTTGGATTTGATGGTTTTTTAATGATAAAAATAATGATTATTAACATAAAATATTTAGCACTTTTGGTAAAAATGCAAATTTTGATGTGAAGATTATGAAATTAAGGAAATTATATCACAATTCATAGAATTATTAATAGAATCACATTTTTAGCTTTTATTCGAATTAGATTTTACAAAAAAAATGTTATTTTTAATGGAATATGAAGAAACATGATTTTGATGAGAAAAAACGTAGAATTTGCATTTTAATCATGCAAAAAATGACATTAATATAATTAAAATGCAAATTTGATAAACATCATATTATTTAATGAAAATAATGTAAAATACACATAGAATGTTAAAAAACATGTAGATTTTAATAAGAAATGTTTTTCTTTAAAAAATCACATTCTCATCATAAAGAAAAAAAAATGCAATAAATAGAAACAAATTAAGAAATCACATAACATGCAGTATGGCTAGTTTTACCACACAAACGCAGAATTGCCACAATTAGTTGGCAGCATGAAAATAAAAAAGAGAATAATGAAAATTTAACATAAATTAAATATATAAAAATAGTTGTTTTGGTCCTCAAAGTATCGATTAAGCTCCTTTTTTAAACTGGAAACACTAGCTTTGTGTATTTGATTTGTAAGCTATCCTCATCGAGATTATGTGAAAATCACTTATAATGCAAGTCTCGTTAACTTTGGAGCATGCATTGACTATGACAAGGTCGTGTTTGGTTGCAAAATTAAACCTAGAGTTCACTAAAACTAAAAGAAAAGTAGGCTAGATGTGTTTAAAACAGGTGTCCTAAATCTTCAAATCTGTAGAGTTTTGTTAAGGTTCCTAAAAAGTCCCTTTGCATGATATGAATAGTGCTATTTATAAACAGAGATATGAGAAAGGGTGTACACATGTGATTTTCACGCTTTTTACATGTGGTTCAGGCTCATGGGCTCATGATTCAAGAGCTTAGAGAGCATAGAAAAGCAATGTACGCTTGAGTGTGTGCGCGTGTTTTTTTATGCAAATTTTCAAAAATTACGCACTCATTGCACATGATTCATATGCTCTTGCACGTGAATCACGTGCATAGGCACATGAATAACCTGCGTGCTCTCTCGAGCATTTGTCTTGTCATTTTTCTAATCAGAATAGGTTTTTAGGGTTTTCAAGGTTTATAAAGGTATTTTGAACATCTAATTAGATGAATGGATCATTGTTTTCAACAAATCTCATTTTGTTCTAATGAAATGAATCTCGTTCTATCGAGTTACATGTTCGAGTAGTCGTGCTCTTGCAATGATCACCTATAACATGTGACTTGATGTTCCAAGGTTTCGGTTCACTAGATTACATCTTAATTAATTTAATAGATAATAAATTCATTATCTCGAGAGTCTGATTTAGGGTTTAGGTTGTTTAATCTTCAAGTCTAAGGTTTACATGCTCTTAAGCAACATCAACATATGTTCTTACACTGATTTCACAAATTATTTTCATCATTTGACCCTTTTTTGGGTCTATCAAAATTAGAGGTATGACAAGTATCATTCAAACTTGTAGCAAGAATTCCCCCTCTAACCACCTAGTGCAAGCATGAGAGATATCTACCCCCATATTGCTCCAAAATCTCTAAAATAAAGTAGGATTTAGTCCATCTAAGCCTGGAGCCTTGTCTGGATGCATTTGGAAAACTGTAATTTGAAATTCCTTCAATGTGAAAGGAGCAGTATATATATATATATATATAACATTTGGAATAGAGGAAACCCCATTATTAGCAAAGAGAACTGAAAAATAATCCTCAATTTGCCTAAACCCTCCAATTCATCTATGCAAACCCTATCCTCACGTTGTAACTTTATTATATCATTAGCCCATCTTCACTTAAAGGACGAAGCATGAAAAAATTTATTGTTTAAATCCCCATCCTTTAGCAAGAAATTTTTAGCCCGTTGCTTTTGATAACATTCATCAACATGAAGTAAAGGATTCAATTTTTCACGTTGCATGGCAACATGCTTATTAGACCTACTCACAGCTATAGCAAGCCATATAAATTTAATTTTATGTCCTTTATTTAAGTGCGAAATTATGGAACAAACTTACAACCCCATTCAGACATGACACTAATATAAGCATTTTATTTTTCTAAAAGAGGCATTCCCACTATAGAACTCCTTTTACACATAACCATTCTCCAGAAATCAGGTTCCTTCAACCACAAATTTTTAAACCAAAATTTCCAACCTTGCATATAATGGATTCTAGCCTTCGTGATAAGCTCAATAGGTATATGATCAGATACAAATGTAATAAAAGAGTGAAGACTCACCTACGGAAATAAATCAAGCCAGCTAGATGTAATCATAGCCCTATCAAATCTTTCTTGCACAAAACTAGTTGTTCTACAACCTTACTCCTAAGTATATTCACTTCCTTACAAGCAAAGGTCGACCATACCACAATCCATAACAGCATCTCTAAATCCTTTAATAGCCATTCAGGATATTCAGCCCCACCATTCCTCTCTACTAGACAGAGAAGATTATTACAATCACCTATAATACACCATACAAGAGGCAAAACACACCTAAGAGAGCAAAGGAGATTCCAAGTCTCAACCTATAACCTTTGTTTGGCTGCCAATAAAGCCCTATACATCTCCAAATATTACCATCAACATTAGTAATACGAATATCAGTATGATTTTGAGAATGTTCAATGATAGTGCAGTTGGCATTATTTTTCCAAAAGAATGCGAGACCACCTCTGCTACCCTCTCAATCAACACAAAAAGACCCATTATAACCAATAAAACATTTTATTTCATCAATTTAATTATCATGAACAAGAGTTTCACAAAGAAAAATAAAATCTAGCTTTTGAGATTTAACAATATCTCTAACACTATGCATAACAACTATAAAGAGAATGGAAGGGAAGGTTTTTTAAAAGGAAGGGAAGGAATAAAAACTATAGATTTTTTTATGTTTGGTAACTTAAAATCAATTAATAAAGGGAAAAGAAAGAGAAATGTTTAAAAAGGAAATAAGACTTTAAATTACTATGTATTTTGGAGTTGAAATATTTTACACCCCACTTTGGGGTGTAATTAATTTCACCTTATATAAGGGGAATGAAGGGGAACAATTCCCCTTCAATTCTCTTCCCCCTTTATTGACTTTTAATAGCCAAATAACACAATATCTAATTCCCTTCCTATTCTTTTCCCTTTCCTTCTCTTTATACTCCCCTCAATCCATGCATTGTAAGAGCTAATACTGCTCGTGGGTTGCCAAGCCCACGGCAGTTCTAGCTAACACTAATCATTATACCCAGCGAGGCCCATCTAAAAGCCCGACCAACATAACAATAGTACTAGATTGAGCCCCAGCTGGCATTTCAAAAGTATCAATTTCTTTATCAATATTCATTTTCTCTTTGTCAATAGATTGGGCTTTATTTACCTCATCCCTTTTCCTTTTTCTGTCATCCATAAGGTCCAGCTCATTGTCCTCATTTGAATGCAAAAGTGGCTGCCCCAAGCCCATATGTGAAGGTTGACAATTCACAACAATCCCATTCTTTTTTATTTTCATTTTAACTTAACACTTACCAATCCTAGAACAATTGATATTCATTCAATTATGGGATTATGGTTGACATTATTTTGAAAGTATCCCTCTAATTCCACCCTATCTATAGCTTTTCCAAAATTTGAATTCACTTCCATCCTGCCTTCTTCCTCAAACCTCTTTTCACCACCATAACCAACTGCCTTTTTGGATGGAGCTTTCAGCTATGAACCCCAACCCCTCTTCAGTTCATCTTTTGGTTGTGAAAAAATTGAAGGAAAATGATTTTTTTTTATAATCCAACAAACCACATAAAAAGCAAAATAACTAATTCGTTTATACTTGAATTGGACTACTCCCCAGCTTCAATTAGACAGCCGAATCTTCTTCCACCTCTTCAAAACGATTCTGACATCTATCACTACTTTCAATTGCGCATATTTTCTCCATACTCCCACCTCGTTACCAGCATTATATTTAATGAACTCACCTAGAAAACTCCCCAATTATTTCCCAATAGCCATAGACATATACCCGACCAAAAGATTATAAACTTGAACCCAGACAGGTAGGTGGTGCATTACAATCATAGAAGTAACTTCCCTTTGATATAAATGATGAAGAAGTAATAAGTGACTATCAAACATCCATGGTCCTCCCTTTATAACCCATCTTAGGTCAAGCGCATGACAAAATTGAAAATGATAAAGGTTCTCGAAAATTTTTCAAATACATATGCTTGTAGACGGAGGGGTTTATCGCGCGCCCAATTTTTTAGCAACCACAACACTGTTTGATTTCAGTACTTTAGGGAACACACTAACTGCTATCACATAGATATGGTGTGGATATGAGGAGTCGCTACCCAGGATAATAACTAGGACAATTTATGAGTGGTGGTAACTCGATTCACTAAAAGAGTTAGCACCACACCAAAAGATCAATTATAGGTAGGAAATACTAGCTTCTTTTAGTATCATGTTCTTTTAGATTTACCTTATTAATTACTATTTCATTCCTATAATTACATGCAATTCTCATTTTAAACCCACCTAAATTGATGAAAAAGCACTTATCATAATGAAAATCATGTAAAAATGCATTCATTGAAAGTATATAAATCCCTAAAGTTAGTCTAATCTACAAAGGTTTTAATTAGATGGGCTAAATCTACATGTTTTAATTTACAAATGAGCCTAAAAGCTAATGGACTTAATCCATATTAATTTTACGATTAGTGATCCTAAGTCTACTTATTTTAATTCTAATGGATGGGTCTAAGCCTACTAATTATGAAAGGATTTTAAGTTAGTGGGCCTAATTCTACATTTTTTTAAAATCTAGAATGATCCTACGTCTATAATTTATGGAAAGGACTTTAGTTAATGGGCTATGTCTATTTAATATGAACTAAACTAAATAGACCTATGTCTAAATTAGCTAAGTGTGCCTAAAATATTTATAACCTAAACTAATTGATTATGGACCTAAATTCACTTTTATTAATCCTAAAATTAATTGATTGAACCTATTAATGAATTGGGCTTAAAATAAATTAAACCTAAACCTAATGTTCTAAACCTAAACCTAATGTTCTAAAAAACTCCATTAAAGAAATAAACCTAATTTAAAATGGTCCTAAAGAGCTGGCTTAAAATTATTATAAAGACAAACATGGGCTTAAAATAATCAAACAAACAAGTAAGCCCTAAGTCTAATCTTCCTAATTCTACTCCAATTTTACAGGAACCCTAATTAAAATCTATGCCATAGTAATTTTAATTTAATTTTACCAGTGAAATCCTAATTACTAATCAATTAATTAAACAAAAAAATCAAAAGTAGTAAATGATTTTTAACTATTCCCACAACTAGGGGTATTATAGAATCGACCCAATAAAAATTAAAATTAAATACAACCAAAATAAAAATACAAAGAATTAAAATAATACAAATAAAAATAATTTCAAAAATAAAAAAAAACTACATAAACTATTAAAAAAAGATCTAGTCTTGATTCCATAGCTTTTGGCTATGATTTCTCTATAGGTAGTTTTCATCCACAGTTCACATAACTCCATCCATAATCATAAACACAAAGAAAACAAACAACGATTAGTTACTAAATGAAATAAAAATAAAATTTAAATAAAATCAAAATCAAATATAATAAAAATAATCAAACAACATAAAAAAAATAGACAAAAGTAGAAGAAGAGATGATTTAATGGATACATTATTGATTCCCCTCGGAAGATGAGATCATCGTTGATAGAATAGTCTGTGGTTTTTGTTGTCTATGATTTTTTTATTTTTTAAATTTAAAAATAGGTCCTAAAAAGAATTTCCAATTTAGTCCAAAACCAATAAATCAAATTCAATAAATCTAATTTTACAGTTAATTTTCATCATCGGATCTGTTAGCATAAGTGGTATGCCCTAGAGGCCAATCACATATTTTGACATTGTAAATTATCCCAAATGGCAATAAAATAATACTCTATTATCTAAAGTGTTTATTTGATTGAATATTTATCCGTTAGCATCATGTTAAACAAATTTATTATCAAGAGTTGATAATATGAGCTATAAATTTATTTAGTACATATGCTATAAAATGTTCATAGTTGAAATATTAATATTCGAGTAATATTAATTAGACTATCACCTCTGTCTATTTTCCTTGATTAGTATGTGATACTAATAGTAGGAGGTAGTGAGTCTCATACTATTTGATATGAGATATTAGAATAGACATGTGAATACTCATGTGATTGGTGGACCGAACAGTGACGTTAGATTTGTAATCGCATGGATATTCACTTATAGTCAACGACCACAATCTAGGTCATAATGGTATATATAGTCCTTTAACCTGAGGTGACACGGTCATCCATATTTGAGTGTTTAGGATTTATTACTGCTTACATACTTGTGTTAATCACACATGGGTATATAACATGTGATGGCTCTAATCAATTAAATGTAGGAATGAGTGTTCGACCAAGATGGGATTCATTGTCCGGAGTGAATCGGGATAAGATCCTATACTATCTAAGTTTTTTTTTTTATGAATAAGTTCTTGGTTAAAATAAACATGACATAGTTTGAAAGAGTTTCAGTGCTGGAAAAGTGTTTTTAGTATTTATTATGTTTTATCAAGAATTAGAACTTGAGATGAGGTCATATGATACAACTATTAGAGTTTGACTAAACCATGACTTTAGGTTATATCGGGATCTTTTAATGAAGGAATTTTAGTGCACGGCAATTATGACCAAAGGGTTCGTG
>CATIWK010554509.1:0-14934 GCA_949634005.1 Mallotus japonicus
TTTACTCTAAATTATTTTCAGAATTTGTTTCATCCCATTAACCCATTTTAGCAAAGTCACTTGATCAATGTAACCAACTCATGACAAACAGTCCAAAAAGGTGTAGCTCAGTTTGATCTGCTTGGGATTTTACTGAAATTGAGGAAGTCAATTTACGTAAGTTGAGCAGCATATTTTGATCCAATCTACGTTTTTCAAGTCAAACCCAAAATTTAAGTTGAATATGACACAAATATATTAATACATATAAGTGAATATCTAAATTAGTATAACTAACTTAGTTGAGTCTGATAGCCAGTGTGTAATCTAGGCTCATACGGGATCAACGAGATGTTGGTCATAGTCAAAGACACCTTGTGTCTCAGATTAAAATGCTTATTCAAAGAGAGTGGGACGTTAAACTTGAACATAATTGCAGAGTGCAATTTTGTAGCAGGCTGCCTGGCGGAGCATGCACGCGATCTTAGTTTGGGTGTTATTTTGTTTTTGCGTTTTTACTTCGTTCTTTTATCAAAAAAAAAAAAAAAGAGAAGGTAGACAAATAGAATATAAAGACTCTGTTATGACAAAACAAAACAGAGTATAACAAATAAATAACAAATGGATCAAGTGTCTCTGACAAAGATTTTCTACCATAACAATGCTATTCAACTACAGATGCCAAATTTTGTTGTGCTAAGGAATCAACTGAACGGTTATGAAAGCATTTAATCAATTCAAACATATTTGAGAAAGGAATCTTAGCCAGCCGTAGATATAGTGGACTGCAGAGCCAAACACTTCGTGACCAAGGGCATCTGAAAAACAAATGCTCAGGAGATTCACCCATCAAACCATAGAAGACGCATCGATTATCTACAAGTATGTGGCGAGCAAAGATGACCTGAAAGCACGACAAATAACCATGAAGAAGTCTCCAAACAAAAATTTTTACTTTGGCAGGAATGTTGAGAGCCCAAAGCTTGCGCCAAAATACCACTGCATTAAAACTATCAAAAGAAGAAGAGGGAAGCTGAACCATAAAATTGTGAGCAACATGATAAGCTGCAACCCAACTGCACAGAGTACTAGTAAATAAAGATTAGATGTTATCAAACAAACCCAACTTCCAAATCTTTTCATACAAATGCTGAGGAGATTCACCCATAAAACCACACAAGACACATCGATGTTATCAAACAAACCCAACTTCCAAATCTTTTCAAGAGGGGGAAAATTGGGCAGAATCATCTAAAGCTGA
Source organism: Mallotus japonicus (assembly GCA_949634005.1). Taxonomy (NCBI): domain Eukaryota; kingdom Viridiplantae; phylum Streptophyta; class Magnoliopsida; order Malpighiales; family Euphorbiaceae; genus Mallotus; species Mallotus japonicus. The sequence continues at coordinate 1,241 of CATIWK010554509.1, forward strand.
TCTGATAGCTGATACTATCACCACTGTTTCAAAGCAGAGAGCAGTGGGAGAACAACGATGATAGTGATGACAACAAATGGTAAGCAATGAAGTTAGGGTTGCTATTTCCAAAAAAAAAAAAAAAGGAGTTATGGTTGCTCGAATCAACTCAGAGGAAGTATGAAAGGAAGCAGATAGATAGATGGAAGAATGCACTGGTTAGGGATTGGGAGTAAAGAGGTTTAAAGCTAAAGGTTTTTTTTTTTTTTAGAGAGAAAGATTACACGTGTCGTTCATGTAGCATCTGAGTCAGCGCGACTCAGCAACACGTGCATATTTTGTTTGAAATACCTCCGGACAGGTATTTATGTATGACGTTATAACCAAGTTCAGGTAGCAATCTGGCAAAAGTGAAAGTAGAGGTAGCAAAATGACCAATCGTGACAAGTTCAGGGAGCTGCATATGTATTATGCCAATTATATTTTAGCCAAGTTCAGATATTAAAATGACAAAATTATAAGTTGAGGTGTTAAACTGACAAAAAGTAACAAATATAGGGTTATGTAAGTATTACGACTATTTGTATATTATATTTATAGGTTATTCTACAATACAAATATATATATCTATACAAATACAATAAAAACTATTAAATTAATACTAATTTAATTACAACCATTGATATATTTTATAGGTAATACACAAAAATAATCAATAGTTATAATTAAATAAAAATAAATTCAACCACTCTAATTTAATTTTCAAGGATATAGACGTTTTTTTTGGTCAACTAGAAAATATTATGAAAAAAGGTAGTTTACAAGGGAGAGAGCAAGATTTTTACAATAAATATAGATTCTACTGATAAATCTTGCTCTTGTGAGATACATCAACGGAAAAAAGAAGAAGAAAACAACAGTAACTAAAGAAAATAAAGCCACTAGAGAAAATAGTGGACGTTTGTACATAGATTTAATTTAATTTTCAAACCACTCTAGTAATGGCGTATATTTACTAGAGTGCGGGGAAAGCCTAACGCCTTATACGACGACGTTGTCTGCACCATCTGCTAGTGCTGTACACGTCCCTCGTCTTTTTAAAACACCTCCTCTCGCCCCATCGGTGAGTTCGAGTAAAAATGGCAAACAGGCTTAGAGTAGACGAACTTCGAGCTGAACTCGCTAAGCGTGGACTCGACACCGCCGGAACGAAGCCTTGCCTGGTCTTTCTCTGCCTTTCACCGCATATTTTTCCCGATTGTCTGTTTACATTTTTTATTTATTGTATTTTTGTTTTGTTTTGCTGCAGGTGCAGAGGCTGGAATCAGCTATTGAGCAAGAAGGAGAGGAATCAGCTATTGAGCAATCACTGGGCGCTGTCAATGTCGGCGGTAACAAGAAAAGAGAAAGGGAAACGCCGGGAGAAGATTGTTGTAATGGAGCGGAGAAAATTAAGGCAGTGGAGAAGTTCCGTGAAATGAATATTAAGCAATTACGAGAACAAGCTAAGCTTCTTGGTATTTCCGCTGCCGGTACAAAAAAGGAATTGCTACAGAGGCTTTGCAGTGGTTTACCATTGGACGGTGACGGTTCTGCAGATGCCATTCTTCAAGGTACTATCTTTCACTTTTGGTTAACTCTGTAATGCTAGTCTTTTTTTTTTTTTTTTTCAAAAAAAATTAATTGAATTGAATTATTGCAAAATCATGTCCCTTTGATTTTTTTTTTTAAAAAAATAGAATTCTAGCTGTTACGAGATTACCAATCATGAGAATTGACGGAATTGAATTCTTGCATTTTTGAATTTCTAACAACGTATAGTAGAAAATTGACGGTGTTTCTTATGGATTCTGGAGTTTGTTATGATTGTTAATTTGGTTGCAGCTAAAGAAGAGGAGGAGAATGACAATAACTGTGAGAAAATTGTAACTGCGACCAAGAAGGGAGCAGCTGTACTGGATCAATATCTTCCAGAGCAGATAAAGTCACAGTATCATGTTTTGCAACTGGCAAGCATTTAACTTCTCATAGTGGCTTCTACTTTTACGTATTATTTTTTAGCAGTTGATGGTGTAAATATGTTTCTATGCTACATATCTGTTTTTTTTAAAAAAAAAAAAAATTGATGATGCAGGGTGAAGATGTGTATGATGCCATGTTGAATCAGACAAATGTTGGGAATAACAATAACAAGTTCTATGTCATTCAACTTCTAGGTAAGCTATCACCTTCTACCCTTATATTAAATCACAAAAAAAAAATTTCATGAAAAGTTAATGTGCTGTGCGAGATTGATTTTTATTGTGATTTCTGTGTAAATTGATTGTAATCGATTAATTTTTCTATATTCAACCAACGTTTATCTGCTGGTATTGCTTGCTTACATTGTAATTTCTACTTACGTTTGCAGAATCTGATGATGGTGGAAGATTCATGGTTTACAACAGGTGGGGAAGGGTTGGGGTAAAAGGTCAAGATAAAATATTTGGTCCCTACCCTTCTCTAGATACTGCAATTTATGAGTTTGAAGAGAAGTTCTATGCTAAGACAAAGAACACGTGGTCTAATAGAAAGGAGTTCAAATGTTACCCCAAGTGCTATACCTGGATAGAAATGGATTATGGCGAAAATGAAAAAGAACCAGATGTTAGTTGATTTCTTCCTTGTTATCTTGTTCAAGTGTTTGTGACATTTTCCTTTTATGAAGTTAATGTTTGCATTATTGCATGTTTAGATTGGCAATAAAGATGTGCAAGAAAGTGAAAAGAAAAAGGGCCAAACCTTGTTAGTTTCAATACTATGTAACATATATATTTGTCTCTTAGAATGTGTTTTGAAGGAGAAATGCACAATTAACATATTGGTTAGGAGAGCAGAATGTGGGTGTTCCTAAATGCCGCTCAGTAGTTAGATCTGAACCCATTACTTTCATGTTATTGTTGTTATTATCAGGTCAAGAAAAAGTCTGACTCTGGTTTAGCAATTCAACCTCTGGAAACAAAACTTGACCCACGTCTTGCAAAATTCATCTCTCTTATATGCAATGTGAGCATGATGAAGCAGCAGATGATGGAAATAGGTTAGTTGCTCATCATCTGAAATGATTTAACAGTGATCTGCTATTCAGTTTACATGTTTTAAACTTAGCACTTCACTTGAGTTATTTGGTTTTTACGTATCTATATGCTCTTTTTCATTTCTTTTCTTCTACATTCATGTACTTTTTTATGTATTGCCTTTCAGGATATAATGCTAATAAGCTGCCTCTTGGTAAGCTAAGCAAGTCAACGATATTGAAGGTATAATTATTATTATTTTAACAATGAAGTGCTCTGTATGTTTAATTTGATGATGCAGGCAATAATAATAATAATAATAAAATTAATGCCCATAAACTAGGCAAAACGCTTTTATAGCTATATTTGAGGCATGACTTGTAGAGAGAATGAATTCAGGAGAATTCTGACAATGTTTTTTCTGTGTAAATTGATGCAAAACTAATTTGGGAATTTAGGGGCCAGTTACATGCTGGAGTAGCTTGGATTTAGATTTTTCTTCTGGTTCCAATTTTTCCTATTATATTTCAAGGCGTATTTTTTCAACAATTATTGACTTGTAATACTGAAGATAAAGTAGATGCAATTTTGGCAAAGGTGTTTCTTTTTTGGAGAAATATAGCTGGATTTGTTGCACTATTAGGTCATATAGTTGATTGGCTGCAGATCTTGTTCAGAAATTAGTTGAAGTAAACGTAAAGCTTGCCCAGACAGGATCCGCCCTTTGGTTTTAAAAACAAAAAAGTTGAATTTCACTAATCATAAAAATGTAATGCAATTGCTAGCTGTTGTATATGTGCAGGATGCAAGTTTATGGTGCATCCTCACTGTTCTTGAAACACATTTTGAATTTTTTTTCTTTGAATATGTGTAGGGTTATGATGTCTTGAAGAGGATCGCAGACGTAATTGGCACGGCGAATAGGCTACAACTTGACCAATTGAGTGGGTAAGAATAAGGATGTACTGCATGAACTATGCATTATTTTTTTCTCCTTTGCTCTTGTAGTTGAATTGTGGTCTCAAGGAAGGTTATGAAATTTTATCTTTGATAGAAATTTTTCATTGCAGAGAATTCTACACTATTATACCCCATGACTTTGGATTTAAAAAAATGCGTAAGTTTTCCTACTATTGTATCTCTTTGTGCCCTCTTCCTTAAAAAATGTCTCTAAGATAAGGTAATTTATATTCTATGTCTACTTTTCTTTGAGTGTTTGATTTATGTGATCATGGCAGGTGAGTTTGTCATTGATACACCTCAGAAGCTGAAACACAAACTAGAAATGGTAATACTCTGCGATTCTACACTTTGACATTTTTTTAAACTTTAGGTTATTAGAGTTTCTTTGTATACAGAGCCTCAGCAATCTGTTCTTAAAGGATTTTATTTATATCACCTTTTGATATATACCTTTTAATTAAACTGCCAATCATCAATATGAACATGATACCAATTTTGTCTGTTTCAACCCACAAGAGGTGGTGCTGAACTACTTGTGTTTATTTGAAGGTGGAAGCACTAGGAGAGATTGAAGTTGCAACTAAGTTGTTGGAGGATGAACCTTGGGTACAGGTATTCTGGTTAAGTCTTGTTTGCTAATGGCTGGCTAGCTGCACTTGCAAATTGTTTCATTTCTTAAAATTTTAGTGAACATTGCCTTTTCTAATTATTGTTTTAATTCTATTTTTCTGATATTGTTGTAGGGAGATCCCTTATATTCTCACTATAGTTGCCTGCATTGTGAATTGACGCCAGTTGAAGTTGATTCTGAGGAATTCAATTTGGTATTGTCAGGAACTTATGGAACTTGAGCATTTTACTGTTTTTCCTTTCTTTTTTCTTACATCTGTGTTTTTTAGAGCTTTCCACTGAGGCATTGAAGTCATTAATGCTTAAGCTTTCTTTCCCCTCTGGAAAAGCTAACTTATTGCAGCAAACAAAGCTGAAAATTGTGCCTTTAATTTAACTTATTAACTGAAAGGTTGTCTTTCATTTAGATTTATCGACTAACACTTACTTTTCTATTGAAAGATTGCAACATATATGAAGAACACACATGCAAAAACACATTCGCAGTACACTGTGGATATTGTTCAGATATTCAAGGTCTTAAGAGAGGATGAAGCTCAGCGCTTTGGAAAGGTGACGTTGCATAAATTGATATGAGTTGCTGTTATTGTGAATTTGATTATGTCACTGGATTATTTAGCAATTGGAAAAATAGTTTCAGACTGAATTCACTTATCTTCTATTATATTTTTTTCGTTTCTCATTAACTTGTGAATCTTGCTAACAGTTCTCCTCTACAAAGAACAGAATGCTCTTGTGGCATGGTTCTCGTCTCACAAATTGGATTGGCATTCTATCCCAAGGTTATGCTTGTGTACCCTTTTTTTCATTAACTTTATATGCTTGATGCTTGTGCTTGCGCACATACTATTGCAATGGCCCCTTTAAAAGTGCAATTTCTGGACTGACAAACCACGGTGCAATTTCTGTACTGACAAACCACTAGGCTTGCGCATTGCTCCCCCAGAAGCACCTGTAACAGGCTACATGTTTGGGAAGGGAGTTTACTTTGCTGATATGTTCTCCAAAAGTGCCAATTATTGTTATGCTACAGCTGCTGCTTCAGCTGGTGTGCTTCTTCTATGCGAGGTACAGTTGTGCTAAATGACTGCTTTTGCAGTATGTTCAGACTATCAAATGTGTCAACAACATGCGTAACAAGTTATCATGGCTAGATTTGTACAGTGATTACAAACAAATAGTTCTTGCTGGAGTATGACTTTCTCCAGTTGATCATATTACTTGGTTACCCAAATCGTAGAAATTTAGAGGATGATTTTGGAATTTTAGAAATTTAGTGGAAGAATGGACCTTGTACTCCCAGATGCGTTAGCTTTCTGCTTATTTGGAACTGATGTTAATTGTGAGTTGTGACTGACTAGTTCATCTCTTGGTGCATCATGATTTTCTCTCTGAACTTTCTCTAAGAAATGTTAATTGTTACTTTTTAGGTTGCACTTGGTGACATGGAAGAGCATTTAAATGCAAACTATGACGCCGATAAGTTGACCCCAGGAAAGCTAAGGTTTGTTTCAATATTATCTCGATTGAACATTTGGTCCATGCTTACCTATTGCTGATTGTATTATGGAAAAATTGCTTGATAGAATTATTAAAGTAACAGAATTATTGTAATCAGTTATTTTGAATATAGCATGCCTGTCTCTAATCTTCCAAAATTAGCACCGCAAATTAGTTATTGCTCCAGCTTGTTCAAGTCAAATATTCTACAAATTGAAATAAGATATAGTTGTTTGTATGATGCCATTTGTGAGACACATGATGGTCATCCATTCTCTTCCCTTCTGCAAGATGACGATTTTCTACAAATAAAACATATATTACTATGAAGTGCGTTTATTTTTTTGGAAATTGATGCAAATTTAATCATTTAAACCTAATAACTGCAGCACAAAAGGAGTTGGTGCAACTGCTCCAGATGTCTCAGGCTCCAAGACACTTGAGGATGGTGTCATTGTTCCTCTAGGCAAAGCAAAAGCGCAAAAAGGCCCTAAGGTGTGGAAACTGTGATTAGAGGAAGATATATGGTTGAAATTTCTTCATTTCAACCATGAATCCCATTTTGTGCAATTTCTTGGGCACTTTGATGCATAATTTATACGAGTAGGGTGTGCTAATGCTTCTTCTGAATACTCCTTGCAGGGTGCTTTACTATACAATGAGTACATAGTATACAACGTGGATCAGATTAGAATGCGATATGTAGTTCAAGTGGATTTTAAGTACAGGAAATGATTAACATCAAAGCCAATCTTCCAGTTTTGGTCACAGATCTCCTGTTTTTTAGTTCTGAAGCAACGTGCAAAGGATTTGCAGAAGAAATGCTCTCCATTCTCATTGCTTCAACCATGTAAATTTTGTTTTGGATTTTTCAAATTAAAAAAGCTTGGATGGACTAGGAAATCTTATATGCCAATTTTGCTCACTAGGCACTGTATTTGTGCTGTAAATGGAATTTTTTTTTCCCAAAAAAAAAAAAAAAAAAAAAAACTTATTGGAAAATTTGGCCATACTGGAAGTGAATGCTTGTATGTAATTTTCCACTCTTCAACCAGACCAGAAAAAAGGTTACGTGTTACATTAAAAGTTATCTGAGTAATTTATTTCCTATAGCATAATGCCTATAAGATACACGTAACCTTTTTCTTCAAAGGAGATTATAACTCCATCATGACAAGGAGGAATTCAATTCTGCTACAAATTTCAAGAAGATTTTTTTATCTTTTTGAAATCTAATATTATTGACTTTGCACTATCTATGCATATTATCCTCAGCTTTTTTTTTTTTTTTTGAGAATAATATTATCCTCAGCTTTAAGTCAGTGTAGTAATTCAATTCCTATTGCCTCTTCTTTGGTACGTCACCCAACTTTGGCTTTTGCTGCTCTTTGTTTTTTTGGTTTCCGGAGGCAGAGTCAAAGATAAATCAAGTGCGGTGGAATTTTAGCTTGTTGGGGAGCATGTGTAAGTTTTAAAAGCCTATTGAATAGATATGAGTGTATGACCAAATAAAGCATTTACTGCAACACTACAAGTGCCGGGTGCACACGCTAGTATTTATATCTCTAGATTTGATGATGACCTCATGCCAGAATCTATGTTCTTCCTCCACAAGACAAAAATGGTGATTTAAGGCTCTCACCGTATTTTAAAAACAGCTCCTTCCTTTTCTTTTTTTTTTTAATGGTACGTTTCTCACCTTACATTGACCTTACCTAAGTCTTTTGGTTTATTAGCCATCTCAGGATCAAGCCATTGCATTTCTAGTCTATTTTCTTTTAACTTGACTATATTTTAGTTCAAGCTTTGAGAAGGGGAAGCAAAGATTATTCTAAAATAAAACACAATACAAAGAGATTATTGCATAAAACATCAGTCAGATCACAAAAATAGCATAGCCATGTCACTTTTAGGTGAAGTTCTCTGTCACAATTTAATTTGCAGTCAAAATAATAGGTTGATGAGACCTTAATGTGTAAAAAGTTCAATAATTCAGATAGACTACCTGCCTTATGATGAACAACATAAACTACAAGAAATCCACAATAATGGCTTCTTTACCTGCTACTATGTAAGTTCATATGATCATTTAAATATTACAGCTACAATATAACAACGCAGCGCTTTTTGTAGCTGAATTACTATGCTAATTAGAAGCAAATTACATGTAGTAATTATTTGGAATCTGCATCTATGAAACCCACCATAAATTCTGGGGGGAAAAAGCTGGTGCCTACTGTATATAGGGAATCATATCTACCTAGGGAGGCACCCAGCCCTCACCAAAAATAAAAACTCAACACATACACACACACACAATGCACTCAAAAACCTTTGAGCCAACACGCAAAGCCTACGTGCACTCTTACATTATTCTTCTCCTCTGCTACTACTACTAGTTCTTGATCCAAGAAAGAAATAAAAGAAAGTTCCTCCCATAAGAAATGAAGGGGAAAATGTTATGTAAGTTGTAACCCCACCTAGTAGGCAGTGGGACCTAGAGATTCTTTGATCCAATGGTCAAGATTTACTGGGCAAAAGGTTATGTTTTTTTTTTTTTTTTGGACATGGCAATCAGAAGGTGTTTTTAAGCTTCTGTCTCACTGTGATTAGATATTGTGGCAGAGAGAACAGAGGGCTTGGTGTGCTTTTGTGAATTTAAGGCAGACATGACACCCTGCTTTCCTCTTCCTTAGATATATCTCTACTTTGAATTTTTTCCCCTTATCACCTTTCCTTTCCCCACTTGCTCCCCCTATAAATACATCACCCCCTTCCATCCATTCACCTCATCCACTTCGAAACATACCCACTAGCTCTGCACATAAACTTGGCATGCCTTTTGAGCAAATGCGATCAGATTTTTAACGGGTGAATAGTTCCTGCTGGAGAAGCAGGGCACGTGCATGCTCAAACTCCTTTGGCTTCAACCCTCAAATGCCAATGGTTGGCTTTGCACGTGCTCCCCTTCTCCAACATGGTCTGCTCGCCCTTCAACTACTTCAGTGTGTTACGGGTGCATGATCTTTAATTAATTTATCAGGTAACTTGCTTCTGCTTAAAGAGATTATAATATCGTAGCAGCTGGCTCTTTTCACTTCTTCTTTTTCCTGCTCATTGTACGTATATAACCCTCCTCAGCCTATATAGTGGAAAAACTCCTGTCGGAGTTTCAGAGACAGAAGCTGTTTAACATATGTAAAAATGAACACTACGTGCAGGATACAGATGGACTCTTTTCACAAGCCATGTATATTTCTGGGAATTAAAGTACTTCATTTCACATTGTGTGCATGTGTATGTGTGTAACTTCACTCTCACATCACATAGAAAATAATAAAAATAATAATATTTACAATTTCATTCCATGTTTTGGACATTACAAACATTCAACATATGTAATGTAAAAGAGAAAAAAAATGGGTATTTGATCTTGAAACAGTATTTGATTTTGGCGCCAGCATTTGAGTGAAATGGGTATTATTGGGCTATCAAAAGAAATAATTATATACCATTCCGCTTCTAACAAAATTGTCATGATTTTGTTAGTTGGCGTGTGATATCAATGTACTGTGTGTGTGTGTGTTTTAGGTTATTAAATTCTAAAAAAAAAAAATTTATGATCATGAAAGGAGTTGCTTAATGTTGATGATCAGCGATCAAGGAAGTGTGCACCCTTCAACTTGTGACTGCACTGCGCTAATTCATTCATAATTAAGGAACATTCTGTCCCATAGCAATAATCCCCACGACAAAATCAATTAAAATATATCGATGATCAAAATTGACTGAGGCAAGCCAGCCGAAATGAACCACCTTTGCTTATTCAATTCAAATTAGTACTACTTTTCTAAATTTTCAAAAATATTATGTCATCTTTTTCCAAGCATTTAATTCTCATGTTTCATGTTTCAATTCAATCCCTTTGGTCAAAAAAAAAAAAAATTCTCATGTTTCATGCTATCAACTGTCCATTTTAAATTTCATTATTAGAATTCAGAATTTTTTTTTTTAAAAAATATCAATGATGTTTCTCCATTATAATTCATTGTTCAGAAATATTAGAAGTTGCATTATTCTTTAAAATTGCGCAATTTAGCTCCAATTCTCATATTGACTCGCCAAAATAAACTTTTACCTATTAAAATAATAAACGATTTTGATAAAAAAAAATAATTCACCATTTTCAATCAGATTCTTTTTGATTATTTTTAAGTTTTTTAAAATATATCAATTAATATAAAAAAATATTTTTTTTAAATTATCAAAAAATAGATATAATTTTAGTTACTTGCATAATAGAATCGAATTAATTAAAATTCAATGAATTTTAAATGCTAATAATTTAAATAAAAAATTAAATATAATATTTTTAGGGTATGTAAGAATCCCTTATCCCTAAAAATTCACGACTTAGAAGAGTTAGGCCATAGGTCCTAAAAGTTTGGGCTCCGAAGAGAAAAATCCACAGCTTAAAAGAGTTAAGCCATGGGTCCTACAAGTTTGGGCTCCGAAGCCAACCATAGCCCTAGTAAAAGTATCTGGACCTAAGCTACTGCTTGTCCGACTCCGTAACCGAACCATGAATAACTAAATTAGAAGTCGGGTCATCATCGTCTGAGTCTCTGCACTCTCTCAGGTTTTAAACACATAACAAAAGCATCGGCTGCAGCCGTTTTCTCAGCAGCAGCAGCATCCATGGCAGACAAGAAGAGAAAAGTGAGAGACGAGAAGAGGAGTAAGCAGAAAACTGAAAAATCAAACAAAAAATGGAAAAAGAAACCATTGAATAAGAATAACAAAACCGATGGGAGAAGTAAGAAAAAAACGGGTCCTCGCTTGCCCAACGCCCTGCGAAAGGAGCTCGACCGCATAAACCCTAATAACCACCAATTCGACCGTGGAGAAGAAATAGAAGACGAAGATATCCTCTCTGATGAGGATGAGATGGTGAACGACGTTTATGAGTATGAGGAAGGTTTGCCTGAAGAAGAGTCTAAGAAGAACCGCCGTTATGATCCTGTTGAGAATTATGAGTACGAGTTGCCTGAGAAATTCAAGGTATTTTGATCTTTATATTCATATTTTAAATTGGTTTAAATACGTAATTATAAGTAAAGAGTGCTTGGAAATGCTGAAAATGCAATGATTTAATTTTTAATCGAATTCTATTGAGTCAGTTATTGTGTGTTTTGTCGTCAGTATTCAATTCTTTAAGCATCATATAAATAAAATATAACATGATTCTGCAGGAGTGCAAGTACTGCACAAGATTTGTTCCAAACAAGGCCGTAGTGTTCAATCTGAAATTGAATCATGGAGGAGTCTATGAGAATGTGTTAGATTCAGTTCATTTAATATTAGCTTTTTCCTTTTTTTTTTAAAAAAAAAAAATGTAGGATGAGAATGTGCATTCGGATGATGATGATGATGATGAGGATGACGATTTTGATGGTGATTCAAAAAAGGCTAAGGATCATAATGCTAAAAGAAAAAAGATAGACAATGACGATGCAGATGAGGAAGATGATGAAAGGCATTTGAGGATGTTGGAAGGAATCACTGGAATGCCAACTGAGGCTTTTGATGGTACCTTCTTTAAATGAATTATATGAATTGCAGTTACTAGTTCTATTAGTTAGTTAGTAGCATGTTTGACCTCTCAAACTTATGATTATTGTCAGGCAACAAGAAAAAGAAGAATGTTGTTATATCTGAGGCATATCCTGAATCTGAATACAATCCTAGCCGCGATGTTCTAGATGGTGATGGACAGATATCTATTGAAGATCTTCTTGGAAGTCTTCATGGAACGCCAGTTTATAGCCAACTTCGCAAGAGAACTCAGCAGATGGAGAAAAAGTCTGCTCCTCTTCATGCTCCACTTCCCAAGGGAGTCCAAGACAAGATCGAGAGGCAGGGAGCTTATGAACTAGCAAAGAAAGACATTACAAAATGGGAGCCCTTAGTAAAAAGGAATAGAGAGGCTCCTACTATTATTTTTGATAGAGATGTAAATTTGGGGTTTTCTACTGTGGGAGCAATAGCTTCTGAATTCGAACCTAGAACAGAGTTTGAGAAGAAGATGGCTTCATTAGTTTATGATGACAAAGTTATGGAAGCTCACAAGGAAGATGGCGCTAGACTTCTTGAGTTAAATAAGGTATGGAAGCTGCAGTTACTCCTTGAGTCTCAGTGCTTTTAACGTTCTTCATATGTGATTCACATATACTTCTTGTCTGGACTCTGGTTATGGGCTCTTTCTTATTTTCCTTTTTCTTGCAATATTATTGCTACAAAAATATTAACGTGAAATGCAGGAACATTTTAGTTTGTGGGATGAAATCTACATTTAATAGTGCATCAAAATGCTTATGATAGTTAAGAAGAAACTTCTGATGATTTACTATGCTAAAGAAAAACTTTTGATGATTGTTTCAACTCTGAAATAGAAGACAATCTGTTTGTTGTTAATAACCAATACCTATGCATCCAACTCGAATTTTATCATCCAAAATGAGTACTTATCTAAGTCCAACAATACGATATGAAAATTTGTGATTGTGATAGCCTGTAAATATGCTCTCATGTTCTGTGATACTTGTGCAGTCTGCAGAACAACTCCCTTCATGCTAAGTATAAAACAGTAACATTTAGCAAATTAAATCAGGTTTCGAACAGAAGTTGCTAGATGATCCTTTCTTTTGTAATCCAAAGCACTGCCTAAATTTGACTTGCTCAAGGAAAGTTAGTACTTACTGGAAGTCAAACTTTTGCTTAACAGAAATTTGAAAAAGTGAGACAGTGGTTTGATACAACTGATTGTACAGATCATTGCTCCAAAATCGGATTTCTCAACTTTGGTTCTTTTATGAAATGCTGTGCAGAATTTCTTCAGAAAAATAATAGTTGATATCTGAGTGTTTACATGAAAAAGGGCAGTAATTTACTACCCTTCCCCACATCTTCTTCCCATTACTATCTGCTAGTGAGGTTATTACCGTCATGTAGCCAATTTTGATGTTGCAAACATGCAGGAGCGTGTTTGAGTGAAGTTTTATAAATTGTAATTGTTCCAAAGCCAATAAATGTCAGCTGGATTTTTCGACTTCTTGATTTTAGGCAAACATAAATTGATTTAAACTCTCCCAAATCTTGTTGTTTTGTCGTTTTTTTGTGCCCTTATCTGCACTTATATTTGTGGCATCAAAGCTTTTATCTTAGTTCTGTTTCATTTCACAAAAGAGTTACTGAATGTTTCTTGTGTTGAATGATTTTTTGTAGGTATCAGTCAAAGATATTAGAGACAAATGGAATCATATTGCTAAAATGCGCAGTCTTCTTTTCCGTCATGAAGTGAAGATGAAACGCGTAAAAAAAATAAAATCCAAAGTTTATCGCCGGCTATTGAAAAAAGACAAATTGAAATCGTTATCCAATGGAATGCATTTGGATTCAGAAGAAGCTAAGGAACAGGCTGAGAAGCAGGAGTTCAAACGGGCACAGGTGATTAGTAATTAGTTGTTGTTCCCTCTTTCTAATGGCCATAATTAATGAACGTAGCAA
>CATIWK010554652.1:0-14965 GCA_949634005.1 Mallotus japonicus
GGGTTTTATGAAATTGCATGTAAATAGAGGATAAAATAATAATTAATAAAATAAATCTAAAAGAACACGAGACTAAGAGAAGTTAGTATTCCGAATCCAGAATTTCCTGGTTGTGGTGCTAGCTTTCTTTTAGAGAATCGAGTACCACCTCTTATTTTGTCCCAGTTATTACCCTGGGTGGCGACTCCATCATCTCCACGCTATATCTTTGTGATATAGTAGTGTGTTCCCTAAAGCCCTGAGTTTAAACAGTGTCGCGGTTGCAAGAAACTTGGGCGCGCGCTAAACCCCGCCGTCTACACTTGGTATGAGGTTTGAGAATGCACATAAGTGCAAAGCAGTTGTTCAGAAGTAGTCTATCCTAAATGGGCATAAGGTGTAAATTATGAGGAGCAATATAAGACAACTTAAGGTGAGATGTATAGTGAACTGCCCATGGAAGAATGATAAACAGTGAGAAGAGTTTTACAATCAAGAGTCTACATGATGAGCACCAATGCAGCAGAAAATTGAAGAATAGGCAAGCAACATCCACTTGGATTGCCCAAGAATATGTACACAAATTTATAAGAAATCCTAACTGGTTAGTTAAGGATTTATCTGATAACTTTCTTGAGAAGTACTTTGTCTAAGTTAGTAATTAGAAATGTTATAGAGCTAAATAGAAAGCTATGTAGATGCTAAGAGGCTCAGTAGTTGATCATTATAGTAGACTGAGGTTATACAAAGCTGAACTAATGAGAGTATCCAGAAGGCAAATTTGAGTTCTTACTAGATGATGAAAGTTCATTAAAGGGATTCTTCATGGGATTCAGTGCACTAAAAAAGGTTTTCTTAAAGGGTGTAGGCCATTAATTAGGTTTGATGGATGTTTTTTGAAGACTTTTTTAGGAGGTGTTTACTTTCAGTTGTTGCCAAAGATGGGAACAACCAAATGTTCCCTATCTTTTAGGCAGTAGTACAGTCAGAGAATGAGTTCTTTTAAACCTATTTTCTTCAATTAGTTATGGAAGAGTTGAACATCACTTATGGACTTGGGTGGAGTTTTATTCGTGACTAGCAGAAGGTAAAGTTATTATAGTACATATTTTATATTATTTGTTTGGACTATTATCCTGGATATTTTGAATATTTATACATCCATTTTTTGTTAGTAGGGATTAATCAATGCCACTCTGAAATTGGCTCCATATGCTGAGCATAAAAATTGTGCAAGGCATGTATATTGTAACTAGAAGAAGGAATACAAGGGGCAGGCATTGAAGAATCTGTTTTGGAGGGTAGCTTGGAGTACCTTTGAAGCTGAATTCACATATGAACTTGAGGTCATGAAGGACGAGGATCAGGCTGCACATGACAACTTTTTGCAAATAAACCCTACAAAGTTCTGTAAGTTATATGTTAGTGAGTTGCCAAAATCAAACATGATTGATGATAATGTCTGTGAAACCTTTAATGGGTATATTGTCAAAGTTAGGGGAAGACCCATTATTGATAAGTTAGAAGATCTTAGAGAGTCTTTAATGGAGAGGATGCATAGAAAATTAACTGAAATGAGTTAAGTGACTGACGGTATTTGCCCAAGAGTAAGAATGAAATTAGAGCAAATCAAGTTCAATAGTAGGTTATGTACAATGAAGCATGCTGTAGGGGATAAGTTCCAAGTTGCAATTATAACAGATAAATTTGTTATTGACTTGAATAAGCTGACAAATAGCTATAAAGTTTGGCAGCTAACTGGAATCCCCTATATGCATGCATGTGCAAGCATTCATTTCATGAATATGGACAGTGCATCATATGTATATGCATATTACAGTGTTGAAAATTACATTAGCACTTATGTCATTGGAATTGAACCTACAAATGGGCCTAACATGTGGTCCAAGGCTATTAGAAATGCAATTAGGCCCCCACACTTCACCAAGATGCCATGCAAGTCAAAAGTTAGTAGAAAGCAAGCTATTGATGAAGAGCTAAGGAATGAAAACAAGCTAGTAAGGTATGGAATTCAAATCACATGCTATGTCTGCAAGTAGGGCATAATAAGCATACTTGTAAAAACATCAACAATCTAGCCTTTAAGAGACAAAATAAAGTGCATTTGACTTGTTGTTTGGAAGTAATTTACTATATGAATTTAATTTGATTTTTATGTTGAATTGGTTGGATTTGTAGATGAAAAGAGAAAGATGCAAGCCACCAAAAGTAAGAGCAACATCAAATGAGCAACAGCCTACTTAGAATGCTAGTTAGTAGTCAGCCAAGTAAGCTACAATAGGCTAGTCAGCAGTAGACAAGTGAGAAAGAAAGTCAACATATAACTCAGCATCATAGCCAACAATAATCCAGTGACCAAGGCATGAAGAATAAGGCTACCAAGCAGCAAGTGAGAAAGCTTCCAGCTATAAGGCAATAGTTTGGGACACCTTTAACTGAGATCCCTACACCTTCTAGGACAACTAGAAATTCTGATAGTATTAGGCAAAAGGAGCACAGAATGGTAAGACAAGGATATGATGTTAGAGTTTTTGAAGGCATTGGAAATATATATATAAGGGTAAGGCTAAACTTTAGTTTGTGTGAATTGGGATGAAATACATTATTCTGATTTTATGTAATTGGCAGATGCCTAATGACAATAGAGTTAGAACTATTTCTAGATCACAATCGATAAGAAAAATTACAAAAACAGTGCAACCTTCAAGCTTTAAGAGAGAAAGAGGAAGAGCATCTTCATCTAATGTAGGGCAAAATTCATCATCTGTTGTATCTAATGCAAATGTGCTAGCATTGCCATAGATGGGAAGAGGTTGAGGAAGACCAAAGCAAGGAAGCACCATGTCTATAAAGGTTGTCAGTACTCAAGAGAGTATTGCATATCATAAAAAACAAAGATATATATTTTGTGAATTTTGTGAACACTATATGATTGTAATTCAGCCTGCTATGTTTAGGCTTAATTTGAAGTTGTAATGTTTAATGTTTTGTGCACCTTTAAGTGCTTATGTTTTCAGCTGTAAACAATCTGACTTTGAAGTTGTAATGTTTAATGTGTTGTGTATTTTTATGTGCTAATGTTTTTAGCTATAAACAAAAGCTGCAAGTTCTAAGTTTTTCAGCTATATTGAAGTTTACATTTTCAAATTTGTTCTTAATATTGGTGCTATAGCTTATACACAATTATATTATTCTCAGTGTTCATTAAGTCATTCAAAGCTTACAAAATGCAATAACTAGAATTCAATTCATTAAGTTGATGAAAACTTATAAATCTGTTCCAAGTGCTAAGCTTACATAGAATTAGAAAAGCAACTAACTTATGTAACTAAAAACATTATCTTACCATAATTCAGTTACAAAGTTGAGCATAGGCATCAAACACAAGTTGACAACATAAAATACACTAACACATGACTAATACTAAAACCTAACTCTTCGTCCTTTAGTAACCTGACAGTATTTTCCTATTCTTCCTTGTAAATGGACGTTTCACAGTAAAGAAAAATTACAAGCATATAATTTTTTTTCAATTCTACCCTGAGTTTTTTGTTCTCAGCCTTCATAAGTGTCACTTTTCTCATATATTGGTTAAGCTTCCTCTCCATCTTATCATGTAAAACCTCATACTCCTCCAAAGTTTTTACATACTTTGCATTATTTTCTTTGACTTTTATTCCTGCCAACTTAACTTTATCTGACATTTTTAACTCTATATTAGACAGTATTTTCTCTATCTCCTCATGTCGATCTCTTTCAACCTTCAATCGCAAAAATATTTTTTTGATGTTTTGGAATTTCTGGATCAAGGCACTCAAAATATCCACAATCATCATGCTACTAAATAAAAAAAAAACTCATATAATTAACTATCACAAAATCGTCAACCCTAAATTTTATAATGCTAAAATAATAACAAATTGAAACCCTAATTTTTAAATAACTAATATAAAAAGAAATTGAAACATTAACACTCATCAATTTATCAAATTAATACCTTTTGAATGACACATCGGTAGAATCATTTTCCAAGATTTTGGTCTGTTATTGATGTATGCACACTTGCAGTGAGCTCATGTCCACATTCCTTTCATGGAATTGAGCTTGAATATAGAATGGTTGAGTTAGATGATCTTTCAAAAGAAGGATACCATCCATTTGAGACTGATCTTGAGCTTCTTGCCATTTTGATTTTAAACCTTAAATGAAGAACAAGTTGAAGAAGAAGAAGAAGACCAAGATAAAGAATCAGACTAAGGGGTATAAATTTACTGAGACATTTTCCCTCTTTTATGAAACACAATGTTTCATACGTGCAAAAACATTTTGCTGACCTAGAGACTCCACCAAAGTCTAGCCTAAAATGCAAGCATCCGTGCACCAGAATATCGGTTGGTGTGTTGAATTGCAATTTTTTTTTTTAAAAAAATCATGTTTTAATCTGCCAAGGTTTAAATGTTGTGATTAAATTGCAAAAAGCTCTACAAGTCTTTTTATTTTAATACAAATAACCCTATTTTTAAACACTAAAAAAAACATGTGAATTTTGTCAAACAAAAATCTATTCTTACTTTGTGGTTCCACTATAAGAAGTTAGTGAATGTATATTCATTGATGGCTTTTTATTTGATATTTTGTGGTCAATTATATGGTCCATATATCATGTTTTGGTTTTTCATATATCATAGAAGGTGAATTTATTTTACTTTATTTTTATAGATGATGCCTCAGAGGGAGAATATTTTTGAAAATTATGATATTATAAATATAAGTGATAACTTGGATTAGGATAATGAACGGTATAATGATTAATTTGATGGTAGTAAGATCCACTATTATGGCCTCACATCAGTCTGATGGCCTCATTTTCTTTTTATGAAATCACAGTGACAGTCGTATAGGAGTAGATTCTTCATTTTTTTTTTTATGTTTTATTGGTTTTTATATTGAAACCATTGACGATCTGTGTTCTATGGTAATTTATTTGCTTTTTATATGTAATATTTATATAATATTTGTGAAAAAAATTGTGATTTTTATAGATATGGTCTCTGTTTTTATAGTAAAAATTTCAAAAAAATAAAAAAATTACGATGATAGTTGAGGATAAACATTTATCTGGTCTGTGTTGTATAGATCTAGGTATATTTTTAAAAATATTAATTATATATATTTTTTGATATAGTTTGTGTAGATGTACACATATGCTAAAAAAATATTTTTTTGGATGATTTGGTTAACTAAATGTTTTTTAGAAATATATTTATATTTTTTGATCTAATTTGTCAAAATAAATGTGTGAAAAAATTTTATGTTTTTCAATAAATTGGTGTATTTTTGTTGTGGATAATCATCTATTTGGTCTCTATTTTTATAGATCTACGATAAAAATTTATTTTTGTGGACGATATGGGCAAATAACTATTTTGTTTAATATATTTTGTGTATGTATTTCTTTTTCTATTCTAGTATGTTTCTGAATTTAGAATGTTGGTGGAAGCTTAAAGATATTAAGATATAACTAGAAAATGATGGATTCTTAAAACTAATAAGTTATAACTTCATAACTGAAAAGGGTGAGAGCTTATTAAGCTTGGTCTCTATCATTGTGATCTAATGATTAATCTTAACACAACTAAAGTCATATAAAGGTATAACTTCATTTTTTGATCACTTAATTCTTTTATCATTGTTTAGCTCTCTTTCTGTGATGACCTTCTAATAATGTTTGTGCTCATGTCTATTTTTTTTCTTTTTTTTTTTTGGCTATGTTGTATTCTTACTTATGTAAAAGGAAAATACAGTAATAATGCCATTGGTATTTCTGGTTCTAATACTAAGGTGGAAGCCCTTAGTGCACCTATCCAGCAGCCTCAGCCTCAGATTGTTGCCAAAAAAAGAAAAGAGACTGAATCTAAATTGCAATGTGGCAATTATTTTGAGAGAATAAAGGATGATGTAGGTGTTGTTGTAAAGCATAAATGTATCTAATGTGTTGTTGTCTATAATTGTCATTCGAAAAAATGGCACTACTTCACTAAAAAAACATGTCTTGCATTGTTTGAAAATTTCACATAGTAAAGATACTAGGCAATCACTTTTAACATTATAATTTGATGTTGACGTGGTGGAAAAAAAATGATAATACACAAGCAAGTGTCATAGGCACGTGAAAATTTAATAAAGAGTCAATTAGAACTATACTTGCATAAATGGTTATTGTTGATAAGTTGCCATTTAAATTTGTTGAAGGGAATGTGTTCAAAAATTTTATGTCTGTTGCATGTTCTCAATTTAAGATATCCTTTAGATGGATTATAAGTAAGGATTGCTATAATATGTATATTGATGTAAGGGTGAAACTTAAAACTTTTCTTAAGTCACACTGTCAAAAAATCAACAGAATAACTAATTATTAGACATCCATCTAAAGAATAAATTATATGCGTGTGGCAGCTTATTTTATTAATGATGGGTTGAATTTTCACAAGAAGATCATATCCTTTGTGCATGTTACAACTAATAAGGGTGAATATATTGTAAGAGTTTTAGAGAATTGTTTGTTTGTTTGGGACATGGAAAATGTGTTCTTAATTACGGTTGATAATACATCCTTCAATAACATAATTGTTGGCTATTTTAAAAAGAAACTGTTAAGTTGAGGTGCATTTTCTGTTAAATTGAAATATTTGCATATAAGATGCACTACACATACTAAATTTAATTGTTAATGACGGTTTGAAAGAAGTCAATGTTTCTGTTAGAAATGTTAGAGAGGCTGTTAGATGCATGAGGAATTCTCCAGCTAGGTTAAGGAAGTTTAGAGACATATTTGATCTTCTTAGCATTGAGTCAAAGTCTTTATTGTCAGTTGATGTGCCTACTAGGTGGAATTCCACTTACATTATGTTGAAATCGACTTTATTTGAAAAATATGAGGAGACTAAATCTTCTTTTAGAGCAAAATTGAATGATGACATTCCTGACTTCCTTGACTGGCAATATGTTAGATAAATGGTTGACATGATGAAACTATTTTATGATATTACATTTAGAATTTCTGGTTCTCTGTATGTTACTGCATATGTATTCTTTTATGAAATTTTTTATTTGAATTGTATGTTGAATGAGATGCAGTCTTTTTCTGATATTTTTATTACAGACATAGGCATCAACATGTGAATTAAATTTGATAAGTATTAGAGGGATACAGAGAAAATGAACTCTTTGATTTTTATTGCCATCGTTATTTCCTCGATATAAACTTAAGTTTATGGAGTTCTCTGTCAATTAAATGTATGGTAAAATATTGGGAAACAATTTGTTTAACTACACAAAGTGTGATCTAAATCTTTTATTTGATGATTATGTGAGTATGTATGGCTCATTTTCTGCTTCTGAGTCTAGTGGTAGTCAGTTTAGCCAATTAGTTTTTGAGACTGAAATGTCACCTCCTGGAAAAATGATATCTATACTTAAAGTAAGATTCAAGAAGCATAAAATGGAATCTAGAATGGGTGGCAGCAAATGAACATAACTTGATATTTATCTGGGTAAGGCTAATATAGAAGATAAGCGCAATTTCAATATCCTTAGGTAGTGGAAATTAAATTTTGAGAGGTTCCCAATTCTATTTAAATGGTTAAGGATGTTTTAGCTATTCTTGTTTCTATTGTGGCTTCTGAGTTTTCTTTAAGCACTGGTGGTCATGTTCTTAATGTATTCAAGAGTTCATTAACTCCAAAAATTGTGGAGGCATTGATATGCACTTAAGATTGGCTTAGATTGCTAATCAGCCACTTTTAGTCTTAACTATAAAGGACTTAGAGTCATTTGACAAAAGGTTATGCTTCTATTTTTTATTTTTAGTTTACTTATTCAATGCTTTCTCCCTCTAATGTTGATTCTATTTTTCTTTTTAGATATGAAACAAGTGGGCAATGGTTCATTACTACACTAAATTAGCTAACTAATATTGCATATTGATTGATCAGTTTCTTATGTGAATATTGCTTGAATGGTTGATGCATGCTTGTTGTTTGATATGTTTTTGATTTGTTTCTTATTTGGTTCATGTGTATAATTATGAATTTTGTTGTTTGAATACATACAATATATATTGTATTTAAGAGAGACAGTTTATATATATTTTGTATATATTTAAGAAAATGGCTTCAATTATCTACATGAATTGTTTCATATACGTAATATAAATGAACAATAAATAAAAAATATTCAAAATTGAATGAAACTAAAATATCAAATACATTTTTGAAAAAAAAGGAGACATTCAATACATGTCTTTAAATTGTAATACATTATTTTTACTCAGAAAAAAATATCATTGGATGTGTAAAAAGTTGGAAAAATGTAATGAAGTTGTTTAACGTTCTTCATGAATATGAATAAAAGTGTAAGAGATAATTCATATATAGAAAATAAAATAAAAAATATATGAAAATAAAAAAAAATACTAGAAATAAACAAAAAAATATTTAAAATTGAATGAAGCAGAAATATCAAATGCATTTTTTGGAAAAACAAGAGACACTAATAACTGTCTTGCATTTATCATACATTATATTTATTTAGAAATAAATATCATTGGATATATAAACAGTTAGGAGAATATATTAAGATTGTTCAACATTCATCATGAAATTGAATAAAATGCGCTTGATATTGGTTTATATATGGAACATAAGCCAAAAGTAAATCAAAAAGCCAAAGTAAATGAAAAATATTATTTTCATCTAGCCAAACTGACTTTTTGAAGGCAAAAGAGCTTCAACTCATCAATTTCTATATTTCAAAAAGAAAAAATATAGAAGACAACTTGTTGAGCAATAGAGAAGATCAAACATGGTGTTATGGTTCATTTTCACAAATATACATAGCTAAACATATACACAAGATGACAAAACTAATTACAATACTAAATTTCAAAATCTGTAAAAGAAAAACATCTTAAGATATTAACAAATTTCCAAAAGCAAGATGGACATACAAGTGATATAAAAAATAGAATTGCAACATGTTCTTGAAAAATATTAAAGTCACAAAAGTGTTAACAACTATAGAATCAAGATTGGTACATTGACAACTTTCTCAAGAGCAAAAAGGAATATAAAGTCTAAGTCCATCACATGCTAACGACATGTTTAACTGCGTCTTCAATTTGCCCTTCATCTCTCCTAATGATTTCATCTACAATATTCTTATCTAAGTTTTTTGCTCAGATTTAGCAGCTTTACAACCTCCACGCCCATCTAAAATACCAAAGAAAGCCTGCGAAATGTTATGTTACATATAAGACATAACTATTACTAAAATAAAAAACATAATAAACTTAAACAATATAACATAAAATATATTTTAAAAAGGAACTATATGGTTAAGCAAGTAATTAATTTTTTTTTTTCTAATTACATTTTGTCTCTATATGTCTAACTTCTTCTTTAATGCAAGCGGACCAACATATACTATAACATTTTAAATTACCCACAAACAAGCATACATTTTGAGCATTTTAAATGATTTATCTGTCAGATCTATTCCATTTATATGACTTGTTTGGAAAAAATCATGCTCAATTCTTGTAAACATGCTATTTTCGGCATGATTTGAATTTTATTCAAATGATTTTTCAAGTTGAAATAATGGAATTCTAACAACCATAGGATTTTCATACACATGATTTGAATAAAAGGAATTGAATTCACTCTGAATTCAATTTTTAGACTTATGAAACACACTTTTAAGCATGGAACTACTAAATATTTTAAATAGAGAAGAGAAAATAAACATGTTTGGGATCTCCTTAAAGATCAAGGAAACGATCCTCCATAACTTCTCTCCTTCCTCTTTTATAATACACAATTATCCAGAACCCTTCGTCCTAATCTCCAACACATTAGATGCCATGTGTCACTGGTAAAGAGCCGATGAAGAAGAAGCAACCAAAGAAGAAAATCAACTAAATCAACACATACCCAATTTACCAAATTCTCAAAAGCAAACAAAATATTAAACAAAGAAAGATAACTAACCTGATTTTTTACCTTTCTTTTCTCTTTTTTTTTTCTTTCGATGAACCAAACAAGATGGATTTGAAGAAAGGAAGAGTTTGGAGGCACACAAGTTTAGTTGATTTTACGTGAATGATGGAGATGGGGCACGTGTGTAATTATTTTTATTATTTTGAATGTGAAACTGTCACTCCATTCTCTAGTATAGTAAATAAAAATTAGTAATTGTTCTATTCTTACAAGTTTGACATGTATTGGAAATGTGAAATAGACTGAAAGTATTCTAAAATGGAAAAAAAAAAACCATATACAAAATTTTGGGTTTTCTATGAGATCGATCCAGATCTTTTTTTTTTTTTGAGAAACAATGATAAATTTTTATCATTATTTTCTGGTTTTTGAATTTGAAACAATTTGTATACTGTTTTTCTCACATATTAGTTTATATATTAATGTATTTGCAACTAAATTTTTTTGAAGATATTTTATTTTTTGAATTCAATAATGAAAATATGAGTTGGGTTTGTATGCATTAAGTATTAAATTAATTTTATTGAAAGAAGCTCAGAGAATTGAATTAGAATTTTTTACCTTGGATCTATGATTGTTGTTGGTTCATTTCTAATAGACTATTTTCTTTCTTGTTGAATGAATGGAGTTTGACGAAATCTTGTATATGATTCAATGTGGGTTGCTTTTTGTTTTTTGATTGAAGAGGATTTTGTTTGTTTTAATTTTTTTTTTAATTTTTGAGCTGAATTGAATCAGTGGAGGCGGTGGGAAGAATGAGTATCGTTGTGCGAGTGAAGAATGGATGTTGTTTTTTCGAGTAACAAAGAGTGATAGTGCGTGCGACTATGAGCTTAGGGCGTTAGTGAAAGAGGGGCACACATGTAAATATTTTTGTTATTTTAGGGCATGCGTGTAAATTATAAGAAAGTGAGGTATTTTTGTTGATGAGATTTTTTTTGGACATTTTTGAAAAGATTGCAATAATTAAAAAAAAAAGGGACAATAACATGGTTAGTCCTATAAGTTATATTATTTTTTCAATTAAGTTTTATAAGAATTTTTTTTTTACAATCAAGTGCTATAACTTTTAAAAAAAATTTCCATTAATTCTATCCGTTAGTCAAAGTAATTTTTTGGTAGTCAACCCTCAAAATCAAGCTTTTTTTTTTTTAAACATTTCAGTCCTAAAACTATAAAAAATATCATTTTTGATATTTTAAATAAATAATATTTTTATTTATTTATTTATGACTTGTTCTACTACTTAACTTTTATAATAACTATATAACTCACTAAAATAATTTCAAGAAAATTTAAAATTTAAAATATTTTTTCTTAAATTATTATTTTATTAATAATGATAAATAAAATTAATTCTGTATTTTATTATTTTAAAATATAAATTTTAGTTAATATATCTTAAATAAATAAATATTTTTTGTACTTGGATATACTCAACTAGTTTTGTCAATAATATAATTATGTTATATTTTAAATAAATTTTAAATTCAATTATTTGTATCTTAATTAGAAAATTTTAAAAAATATTTCTTTAAATTATACTATTTTACAAAAAAACTGAAGAATAATATATTTTAATTAATAATGTTATTTATTATTATAAAATATAATTAATTTACTGTAAAATAGAAAATTTTGTTATATTTTATCTAAAATTAATTATTTTATTATAACAATTAAAATTAGAATAATAATATGTTAATTTATTTTATTGCTAAAATATTTATTATAAAATAGCCTAATTTAAAGAAATAGTTTTTAAGAATTTAACTAACTCAAATTTGATTGAGTTTAAAAATGAAAACACAAATTATAATATTGACAAAACTAAATGATTTTTTTATCTTTATAAAAAAATATTTATTCATTTATGATATATTAATTGAAATTATATATTTACAAATAATTAAGTATATTTAATTAGTTTTATTTTACATTCTCAATATAACTAATAATTTAAGAACAATACAATTTTTATTTTTATTTTTTAAAATTATTTTGGTGAGTTATATAATTATTATGAAAGTTAAGTAATAGAAGAAGTCATAAATAAAAATAAAATATTATCTTTTTAAAATATCAAAATCATATATTTTTTATAGTTTTAGAATTGAAATGCAATAAATGTAAAAAACATTTCTTATTGAACTTAATTGAAAAAATGATATAATTTATAAGACTAACAATGTTGTTATCCTTAAAAAAACATAGAGTCTGTTTGATTCAGTTGTTTATAACAGCTAATAGCGGTTGATGATATTTGATAGCGGATAGCTAATAGCTTGTAGCTGATAAACATGACTGTTTGGTAAAATTTTGTTAACTATTGCTGTTAGTATATTAAATAACTATTAAAGACACAATGTATTTTTAAATATAATTTCATATATTTCTTAATTTAAAAAATATATAGTAATAAATAATAATTTATTATCTTTGATTTATATATTATTAAAATTATTAATAGAAATGATTTAAAATTTTATTTTAAGATATAAATATTATTATGTAATTTTTTTAAAAATAATTATAGGTATACGTATTATAATTATATTATTTGATAATTAATTATAGTTTAAAATAATATTTATTCTATTATGAATTATTAAAAATTAATTACATACATTTAATTTAAATGTAGTTATTTGTTATTATCTATTTTTAATAAGGGTAAAATGATCTAAATAAAAAATATATACAAACCAGCTATCAGCTGATATAAAAAGCTCCAAAATAGAGTTGATTGAGGAGGTGTTTGTTTTAACTACTGGGATGCAGCTGGTAGTTATTCAGTTCCTAACAGTTAGAAAAACCTGTTTGGTTTTTTTTTTTTTTTTTTGAAAAGGAGCTGTTAGCTGTTAAATACCCAAATGACATCAGTTCATATAAGCTCCAATTCGAAGCTTTTCACCAATAGTTCTTTATTTAAAAATTATATTTACTATATTATCCTTACCTTTTTAACTTTAACTAATTATCATTACTTAATAAATTATTATTTAGATAATAATTAAAAATATTAACAAAATATTAATATTATAATTATTAAAAATATTAACCACATAAATAAAAATATTAATAATTTTGTTAATAAAAAATTTTATTAACTCATTATTTTTAATATTAATAATAGCAATAATATTAGTATTTTATTTAAAATAAATTGTCTAATAAAAGTAGACATATTTATTTTTTAAAATTATATAAATAAAACTATCTATAATATTTTTTTATTATAAGCATTAAATAATTTTTTACTATATATGCTATTGTTAATATTTATATTATATACTATGCATATAATGTCTATATATGTAATTAAACATACTATCAACAACCGCTTCTATAATTTTACCAAACACTTAGTATCGGTTAGCTATCAGTTACCAGTCATTAGCTATCAGTTATCAGCTACCAGCAACAGTTATCACATATCAGCAACAACTTAACCAAACAGGCCCTGAATCCTTAGCTATTTGAGTTAATATCACGGATAAGCCTAGTTTGACTCCGTGTTTTCAAAAATAGCTTGCCTTCTTTTTGTCTTTCACTTTTGGTCTTTCTTCTTTTCAGTTTGAAATTTCCGCATTTTCCGTTTTTTTTTATTTTTGGCCTTTTTTAGGTTTGTAATTTTTTTTGTAATTTTTTATTACCTATTTATTATTTTTGAAGTCAATTTTTAATTAAAAATTGATTGTATATATTTACTTAATTTTTGTATTTAGAATAAATTTAATTTTTAGTTTAATTAGCTCAATTTTTTCTTGGTCTTTAAAATTAATTATTTTATTTTCAATTAAATTTTTTGCTTTTATTGTTATTAATAATAAAAATAATATTTTTTATACATTACATAGATAAAATTAATAATAATAATAATAATATATCAAATAAATTACTATTTTTATTGTTAATATTGATAAAAGTAAAAATTCTATTTATGGCCTTAATTTTATTATTAATAATGAAAAACTAAAAAAACAACAAACAGTAAAAAAAAATCAACAACAATTTTTTTTTGATTTTTTTAATTTTTGTTGTTTTTGTTTATTTGTTTTTGTTAAAAATAAAAAATAAAAATAAAATAATAAAAAATAACAATAAAAAAATATGAAATATATCAAAAAATTATTATTTTTATCATTAATACTAATAAAATTGAAAATTTTATTTATGGCCTTAATTTTATCATTAATAATGAAAAAACTGAAAAAATAAAAATCAACAACTGCAAAATTTTGTTGATTTTTGTTGTTTTATTATTTCAGTTTTTTTTTATTTTTATTTTTTCCATTTGTTATTTTTTGTTGATTTTCTTTAAAAACAAAAAAGCAACATAAAAATTATGAAATATATCAAAACAATTATTATTTTTTTATTATTAATACTAATAAAAGTAAAAATTTTTGTTGCTTTTTGTTTTTTTTTTTGTTGATGATACAAATACATCATAAAAAAATAAAATCCTTATTCTTTAAGAATATAAAAGGGGAAAATTTTGTTTGTTTCTTGTTGTTACAACAATGTTTATTGCTTTTTTTACAACAATTGAAGATGTTTAGTTTATAATTATTGATTTAAAAAAAAGGTCTTAAGAGAAAAAAATGTTGAGCCAAAAAAAAAGTTGAGAAAAAAAGATGAAGACAGTAAAAAAAATGTTGAGAAAAAAATAAAAACAGTTCCTTAAAAGTGAAAAAATATTTAGCAAAACAATATTAAGAAAAAAAGATGAAGACAGTAGAAAAAATGTTGAAAAAAAAAATATTGAGAAAAAATAGATGAAGACAGTAGAAAAAATGTTAAGAAAAAACATTGAAAAAAAATATATGAAAACAGTAAGAAGCAAAAAACCGATGAGAAAAAAAAAACAAACAAAAACGTTGAGAAAAATATATAAAACAAAA
>CATIWK010554663.1:0-14092 GCA_949634005.1 Mallotus japonicus
TATTTTAATAAATTTTAAGGTATTATATGCACTAATAAAAGTAATTTCTCATACTAATCAGTGACATATGTTACTTTTATTATTATAATTTTGCTTTTTATAATTTTATTATTAAACAATAGTTTTCCCGTGATTGATTTAAGAGGTTTTTTTTTTTTTTTTTTTTAGGCATGAAACCAAATTGGGCATAATGAACTTGAGAAGTTATAATTAGCAAATTATGTAGGCGTTTAATTCCAAAATAATAGGCAATTAAACAAAGGAGCAATACCAATTTTCTGACAGTGTCACTGCTCACCATATGTATTTATTATTCAACCGTTAAAGGTAAATAATAAATAAATATTTAATTATTTATTTTTAATATTTAATGATTAAAAATATTTAATTATTTATTTTAAAATATATATTATTTGCAATTTTACAATTGCGTAAATATATAAATTAAATTATACATAAATAATACAAAGAAAAAAATTTTGATTAAATTTTTTCCAGCGTAAAATTACTAAAGAAATAATATTTCATTGACAATTTGGTTTCATACATAAAAAAAAATCCCTTAAATTATTATTATTTTTTTTTGATAAAAAAGGCTTTCATTAAAAGATAGAAATAATACAATAAGCATTCAAATTCAAGCTTACATATAACTCAGACTTATGAAAAGCAGAAGATAGATCATCCTGAAAAAGAGAAGATTTTTCTTGAAAATCACCAGAACGTGTTGACAGAGCTATTATAAATTGTGTCCCCTTCCGCCCGCTCCGCTCGGTGGTACGCAACCACAAATCTATTTTTTTGTTGTCTTTAAACGAGCCCGTCTGGTTGATAGTCAGAGCTAAATTCTCTTCTACTCCCTTAATGAGAGGACCATTTATTCTAAAGACAAAAATAAAAAAACCAAACAAATAGGCCAAATACATCGAAAAATAACAAATATAAAAATAAAAACACAACAGAAAACAAAAAACAAAAAATAAATAAACAGCAGAAACAAAAGGAAAAAACTACAGGGGCACAGCTCAAGGAAGGTAGAAGACAAGCATACATTTACAGGCAAATGACTACGATCGACAAAGTGGCAGCCCGAAGCACACACCACCCAACAGTAGATTCCCCAGAGCGAAGATCCCTCATAATACCTTTAAAATTTATAAAAATGACCCCTTAAAATTTATAAAAATAACCAAGATTTATTTGTATGAATTATGAATTACATGTCTTTTTCCAAAAGAAAATTATGTCTTTTTCCAGAAAAAGGGAAAACAGTCCTAATTATCCTCAACTTTTCGACTTGTTTCTATTTTATCCAACTTGCATTTTCCACGTCAGCCTTATTTGCCATATCAGCCTTCCACATAAACAACTCTACATGTCAAATGCAAGTTGGATAATATAGAAACAAATTGATAAATTGATGCTAAAATGGATAAAATTTAAAGAATAGAATAATTTAGTAAATTGGACTATAGTTGCGGATAAATGGGCTGGATAATTTTCCCTAATTTAATATATAATACAAACTTAATTTCCTTAGTTCATCTTTTTTGTATTAGAAAATAAAATGAATCTAGTATTATATTGAAACTTCCAGAATTGATCTATACTTTTTTATTATTTTTGCAAATATTTTAATTATCTTTCATGAATTTTAAACAATTTTTGAGATATATGATTATTAATTTAAATAAATATCATAATTTTGTTAAAAATAAAAATAAGGGAAAATGATAAATTCTATCATGAACTATAGGCCAATTATCAATTTAATCCTAATTTCAAAGTCATTTCAATTTGCTCCTCAAACTTTTCGAATTGTTCCAAATCTATCCAGACGACATTGAGTTTGTGCCAGAGATGACGTGGCAATCAGATGCGGCAATTGTTGTGTCTGACATGGCAAAAAAATTAAAAAAACTAAAGGGAAAATGATCAATTCTATCATGAACTATAGGCCAATTATCAATTTAAATCATAATTTCAAAGTCATTTTCAATTTGCTCCTCCAACTTTTCGAGTTGTTCCAAATCTATCCAGATGACATTAAGTTTATGCCAGAGATGAACGTGGATTAGTCTTCATGTATATATATATATATATATATATATATATATATATATATATATATATATATATATATATATATATATATAGCCTAGGGGGGGTCACTATTCCCCTATTTAAATTCCTCCAACATGGTATTAAGTCAGTAGTTTTTCTCTACTCAGGAAGAGGTAATGCTCTTCCTTCACGACTTGAGGGACTGCAATGTGAGCCTTCTTATCTTCAAAGCATTGCCCAAGGCTATATTGCGAGGTATGCAAGTCAAGCCTTGAATTTAATATGTTTGAAGTTTCAACGCATCACTTACGGGATTCAAAATTTGAGTTGCGATGCCTAGAGGAAGTATAGAGAAAAAAAAAACTACAAGTTATTCCGCTAGTCAAGCTTAATGGTCTAGGTGTAATGCCCTGAAGATGCTAGGTTAGGGTTGGGACAATCACCTAAAGCTAAGTGATGCCGAGAGCACTTAGCGAATGTAGGCTTATATATTCACTAATTTTGCGCAATCAAT
Organism: Mallotus japonicus; assembly: GCA_949634005.1. Taxonomy (NCBI): domain Eukaryota; kingdom Viridiplantae; phylum Streptophyta; class Magnoliopsida; order Malpighiales; family Euphorbiaceae; genus Mallotus; species Mallotus japonicus. The sequence continues at coordinate 2,579 of CATIWK010554663.1, forward strand.
CAAAATATTGATATATGTTTAATTATATTTTTATTTAATAAAAACACCTATAAAATTCAAAAAATACTAAAAATTAGAATGCAATTGGTAACTTTTTTTTCTTTGAATTTCGAGAAAAAAATCTTATTATTTGAATTTTCTTTAATTTTGAAAAATCATATATTTCAATTTTATTATTAAATTTAGGATTCCGGTACTTAATTAAGTAATATGCTCTGAATTTGATAACATTCTTATTATCTATCCTCCCCACTCAAACTTAAAAAATTATTTGAAATTTTAATTTATTATATTTATAATATTACTTATAATTACATTAAAATTAGCAAAATATTTAAAATTTTAAAATAGATTTTATATTACAATTTTTAATTTTTATTTTAAAATAATCTACTGGAGTTTTAAAATATAATAAATCAATGGGACAATATGTCTTTAAAATCTCCCAACAAAATCAATGCTAGCAAAAAAATAAAAAATAAAACATAAACTATATATACACACACACACACACACGAAGGGGGAGCTCAATGTCGTCTGGATAGATTTGAAACAACTCAAAAAGTTGGAGAAATAAATTGAAATGATTTTGATATTATGATTAAATTGATAATTGGCCTATAGTTTAGGATAAAATTGATCATTTTCTCTTCAGTTTTTTTAAATTTTTTTGCCATGTCAGACATAATAATTGTCACGTCATCTCTGACACAAGCTCAATGTCGTTTGGATAGATTTTGAACAACTCAAAAAGTTAAAGGAGCAAATTGAAATGACTTTAAAATTAGGATTAAATTGATAATTGACCTATAGTTCAGGATAGAATTAATGATTTCCCCTAAAAAGAATTAGTCAACCGCTAGTAGATGAAAATGATATAGTCTAACCTTTTTTTAATTTTAAAAAAAATCAAAATATAAAATTAAATTGTAAAATCAAATCATAAGTTTGCAAAATTTTTAAGTAATCAAATTAACATTAATTACTATTTGATCAAATAATAGATCAAATAGTAGTACATTAAAAATATTATGCAACACAAAATTGTACTAGTAAAACTAAAATTTTAATAACCAAATTTGTGGATTAATAAATATTATATCAAAATTAAAATATGTACAATTTATCAGGATGTATTATGAATAAATCATTAATATAAACAATATTAATTAACTTTTGAGTTATAGTATTATTTTATTACTTTTTCAATCAATAATATTTTTATATTTATAAAACATATGTATTCTTAAATTTTTTAATATTAAAAAAAACACTAGTGATATTTATATCCTTATGCCTAATTATAAAAAACTATAAATATTCAAATACATAGCCAAATACAAATTTATACTTTCAAATTTTTACTGATTTATCTCTCTCTCTCTCTCTCACATATATATATATATATATATATATATATATATATATATATATATATTCTTTTTACCTTTACAATAATATTAAAATAATTCAAGAGATGTTTATATTGATCATTAGATACATAAATAGCAACAATTGTAAGTAATTATACAAACATTTAACAGTTTAACCAAAGGTCCTTAGTTGTATAAAATACATTTTTAGCTATTCAATTTGGAAATACATGTCTGTACGTCTTTAGCTGCACTTTTTTCTTATCAGCAAAAAATAATAATTTTATTAATTAGTAATTGAGGGAAAAAACCACTTTTGTGATAAAAAAATAAAAAATCTTCTCCTAAAACTAAAAACAAAATGAAAAAAGGAGACCAAAAGCCAGCTAAAAAATCTGTACATCTTTAGCTGCACTTTATCCACCTCCTCTACAACCTGTAAATCGAAAAATGCATAAACATTTTGCATCATGAAAATATCAAAAATAATAATAATAATAAATATATTAAAAGTATGCATTTTTTTGGACCCTTTGTTCAATTTTTTTTATCAGCCAAAAATTGAGGGGAAAAAACCACTTGAGATAGGTAAAAAAAATCTCTTCCTAAATGCTAAGCAATAAAAGAGGCACAAAATACAAGAAACAAAAGAACATGAAACAACAGCCCCACCACGACCCCAATATAATTGATTTTGTCAAAGATGGTGGGCGGTACCCCTTCTAATAAAATTGTGTCTCCTCTGCACACTCTTCTTCTTCCCCTTGAAACTTTTTCTTTCTTTCACTTCACTTAATTCTTTGTGCAAAAATTATGCACAAACTTATTTTTTATTAATTATATTTATTTTTAATAATTTATATTATTATTAATTGAATTTTTTAATTTTAAATTTTGTTTCTCCATCAAATTTTTATTATTGATATGATACAATAATTTAATATATAATACAAACTTAATTTCCTTAGTTCATCTTTTTTGTGTTAGAAAATAAAATGAATCTAGTATTATAATCAAACGTCCAGAATTTATCTATACTATTTTATTAGTTTTGCAAATATTTTAATTATCTTTCATGAATTTTAAACAATTTTTGAGATATATGATTATTAATTTAAATAAATATCATAATTTTGTTAAAAATAAAAATAATTAGTCAATCGCCAATAGATGAAAATGATATAGTCTAACCTTTTTTAATTTAAAAAATCAAAATATAAAATTAAATTGTAAAATCAAATCATAAGTTTGCAAAATTTTTAAGTAATCAATTTAACATTAATTACTATTTAATCAAATAATAGCACATTAACAATATTATGCAACACAAAATTGTACTAGTAAAACTGAAATTTGAATAACCAAATTTGTGGATTAAATAAATATTATATCAAAATTAAAACATGTACAATTTATCAGGATGTATTATGAATAAATAATTAATATAAACAATATTAATTTATTTTTGAGTTATAGTATTATTTTATTACTTTTTCAATCAATAATATTTTATATTTATAAAACATATGTATTCTTAAATTTTTTAATATTAAAAAAAACTAGTCATATTTATATGCTTATGCCTAATTATAGAGAATCAATTTGTAGTATAGTCAGTTACTTAATACTCTTTTTTTTTAATTGGGGGAGATAAGTAAAATTTGAATTTTTAATCTGTACCTTTAGGAGTTATAATATTAAACTACTTAACCTTCAACGTTAACGCTTATTTTATAATGTATAAAAAATAAGGAAATAATGTAATTTGATTTAATGGTTCTACACAAACAAATCAATAAATTTTGTTTAGTATTAAATTTAAATTTCAGTTTCAAAAACAAATCAATAAATTTTAAAAGTTAAAGATAAATAATGGTACCAACAGTGCTATGATTAGATCAGTTTTGTTTAGTATTATATATATATATATTTTTGAAAGAGTTTAGTATTATATTTCAGATATATAAAACTTGTAGGTACGTTTATAGTTCTATTGTACGGATATATAGTATATTATAATAAGACATTTGAGTTTAATTCATTATTTAATAAATAAAAGATCATGATAGACGTCGCTACTTGTGACATCTACAGTGACATCGCGAGTAGCTGCAGTTTCAAAATTACCTTTTTTAATTTTTTTTGAATTTTATCTTTTTTTTTTAAATTTAATTTTTAATTTTTTTAAATCTAAAACTTAAGTTGTAAACGGGTAAATTCGTCGTACAAAAATTTAAACACCCGTAATTTGTAGATTTTTTTTTTCAAAATCTAAAATCTAAATTGCACACTGGCAAACCCATCGTACAAGGATTTAAACACCTGTAGCGTGTAAATTTTTTTTTAATAATTAAATGGGAAAAAAAAAATAATTTTTTTAGAATCTAAAACCTAAATTGCATACTGGTGAACCCGTCGTGTAAGGATTTAAACACTCGAAATCTATAAAAAAAAAGTTAATAATTAAATGGAAAAAAATAAAATATATATTTTTTTAAAATCTAAAACCTAAGTTGCATACAGTTGAACCCCTCGTGAAAAGATTTAAACAGTCATAACTCAAATTCTCAAAAAATTAAAAAAAGTAGCAGCAAACTAAGAGCAACACAGACGCTAACGATGCCGTCGAGAATTGGACCAGTAGCAGATACCAGCAGAACTGACGAGGAGGTCAGTGGCAGTAAAAGAAAAATGCGGTTTTGAAGCTCGCAGCCAACTGGCAACACGAATAAAGATCAACCTGTAAACTCGACTGGAAGAAAGAGTCACAGACGAAAAAATAACTTCATTTTTGTGCAGCCATAAAGTCCAAATGATTGCAACCATTGTTGAAATAAAAGAATGAACTGATTGGGTATTGGAATCGAAATACACAAACTTAATTTCTTATTGATAACAACGCTGAAACACACTTAAATACACATTTATACAACAAAGCATCAAAATCCATTATGAATTTTTTTTTTAAAAGAAAAAAGCAAGCGTAGCATGTGCATGCATGAAACCCAGGCACAACCAATAAAACAGCCAAACAATTAAACCACAACACACAAAAAGAAGTAGAGCAAAGCTTCCATCAACTGAACTGGGGTCTTGGGGTCTTGAGCTCATGGAGAGCCAATCCTCGTCGGCTCTTCGGCTTCTTTTCCCAGTTCCACCCATTGCTTGTCAGGTGCAAATGGTACTATACGCTCTCCCATACGTCTAATCTGAAGACTGTTGTTAGGGTCATCTGCCCTTGTGTAGAAGACAACAGCATCACCAAGGAGAAGACGATGCTCTTTCACAAATTTTTGCCACGAGCCTTGTGGAATGGTTGGCTTAGGATCCTTACCTTTCCGTATGTATATGCCAAATTCCCATTGGCGGCCATAGCTATCGAAGCAAGTGATGGACTTTCTCACCCCCTTTTTCTTGTCATAAAAAATGGGAGCTTCCCTCACGAATTCGGTTGGAAGAGTAAACTGTTTTTTAAGGTCAGTTTTTGTGAGCAGCTTGCTAAAATGGATTCTAGTTTTTGGGTCTTTATTTGAGATGATGTTCTTCTTCATTTTCTTTTTTTTTTGGGTTCTCGTTGCTCAAGAAAAGGTTTCTGTGACAATGAGAAAGATATAGGCTCACAATAAGCAATGAGAAGACACAACGGGGGTATATATAGGCTAGAGATGAAGCCCCACAAATCCTAGTTGCCACCAGAGAGAGAAAAATATCAAAGACTACAGACACAATGAGCAATGAGACTGGATGCAAGTTGCAACCAGTCTCATTGCTCATTGTCTCTGTAGTCTTTGCAATGAGACTGGATGCAAGTTGCATCCAGTCTCATTGCTCATTGTGTCTGTAGTCTTTGATGTTTTTCTCTGTCTGTAGTCTTTCATGCAAGATGACAACTATATAGGCTACATAGATTTGAGAAAAAGATATTACACTTTGTAACTTTATGAGAGACAACAGACAACATGGTTAAGCAACAGAGAGTATCATTTTTTTTTTTTTTTTGGTAAAGAAGGAGGTAACATCCTACATAAATCATGCATTAACCCATCCAATGCCCCACTAGGTGGACCAACACACCCAATTACTCCAATAGGCCCTTGCAGAGGATGCCATGAAGTCTGCAGGCATATTAGCTTCACAATATATATGCAGAATAGACGCACTCGAGTTAAGGGATATAAACTTCTGAATTTCTTTAACCAGCATTAAGTGACCATGATCATTATTGTGAATTTCCACATTAAGCAAAGCAATAGTAGCTGCACTTTGTGTTTCCAGGACCACATTACGATAGCCCGAGTCCGAAGTTAACTTAAGACCTTGAAAGTGCTCCCACAACTTTGCACCTGTATATGTCTAACAGAGCTTGTGTTTTTCTGCTATCAGCTATGCTGCTGCTGTTACTGTTGTAACTCTTTGGGAAGTGAGAAAACCAGCTGTTTGGCTACTACAAAATTTTCAAAGGAAAAGAAGAACACTGCTCGGATACCATATCAGAATTTCAACTCATTGAAAAGCAGCACATTCTTTATTGATTGTATAGAATGTTTATATACACAGCGCTTTCAACACCTAACTAACTAAAAAGAATCTTTAAATAACCAATGATCTAAGCCTGGGGTGCATTTACACAAAAGATAAGACTGAATTCTACACCACAAGATCTTGATCATCAGGTCTTGATCATAACGAATCAATGGAGTAGAAAACAACGGTAGCATAGCAGCTAAATCATATATTTCATTTTTGTGAGGCAAATGCCTAATGGCGTCTATAAACACATTCTTGGCCTTCACTGTCATATCTTGTTTCAAAATGCTAACAAGTTGCTTTGGAGGATTATTCAAATAATGAAAAACCTAATGACTAATTGGACCCCAAGTTAGCTAAGTAATCAGCACAAGAATTCCCTTCCCTGTGCACATGACGGATCTCCACATTCCGATCTTGTAGAAGCGGCTCCCCAGTTTCTTGAATTATTGATGTATATCGTCAAGGACAAGGGCGGCTGATATTCTTCAAAGTTTGCACCAAGCTTTCATTAACCTGGAGAACCAGATGCTGTATCCCATCTCCCATGCCAGATTTAGACCATATACTACACCCCAACTGTTGGCATTTTATTTGGACAGTCCCCCTGCGATCTATGCACCAAAATTTTTGTCACGACGTGTATCCCCGTTATCTGCGTAAACATGCACATGCACTTGTTGGGTCTCATTTTTTTTTTTTTCTGATGGAGTGGGTCTCATGTTTATTGGGTAGACACGTGAGTTTCAAAAGAAATAGAAAAAGCAAACTTTTTCATTCCAACATATGATTCATCCAATAAGAATTTTATTAGATTCGCATCCTAAAATTTTGATAAAATTCATTTAGCTCAAATTTATTATAACTGAATGTTAAAAATATTAAATAATTTTTTTTTAAAAAAAATTACTCTTTTTATATAATTTATTTAATTTAAATTTCAGAATAATTAAAATTTATGTGGTCATTGGATGTTAAAAATACCAAATAAATAATCTTTTGATGAAAAAAATTGCATTTAATTTGAATTTTAAAATAATAAAAATTTATGTGGTTGTTAGATTAAAAAAAAAATACTTTTATCAAAAAAGAAAAGAAAAAGTTGGGGCTTTCAAAGACCCACAAATTTTTTTGACTATAATATAAATTTATTTCTTTCTATATAAAATCTCAAAATATAAATATGGAGAGATTTTATCCTATCTATATGCAAGTGGCATTTCTTTTCCATGTATCACGTGTATTCTCAGCTATAATTCTCTTAAAATTTTTTATATTTAATTTCATTCATTTACTATAATATTCTGTTCTTTTTTTTTACACTTAATTTTTTCATTTATAAAATTAATCAAATAATATAAAAACTTAAAAAGTTATGAAATTATATTTTTAAAAAATAATTAATAATTCTTGCGATTTCTTATTATTTTAATTTTTAATTTTTCTAATAAATTATTAAAGTTTAAAAATTCTGAAATTTTTAATTCCTTTATATATATTTAACTATATATATTTTAATAGAATATATACAAACAAACACACAAGTTCATTTTGAGTATATTTTAGTAATCTTAATTTTAGTTTTAATTTTTAGGACAATAATAATAAATTTTGAGCATTCGATGGTTTTAATTTGGTGCTGAACACAAATTTTGAGCTAGTATATTTTGGGAGAGAGGTACTTTTATTATTTAAAAAACTTTATATTTGCATCTTATCTTGGTTATAATTATTTCTTTATTTCTTTAATTTTTATTTTCTTTTTTAATAAAAGAGCCCTAGTATACGACTTGTTGCATGCCTTAATTTGATTCAATAATTGATGAAAAGGTATTCTCAAATATCAATTTATAAATTATTAATATAGTATAAAGTCGGTAAAATGAAGTTACTCTATTTTTTATAAACAAGAATAGACTAGCTTGATTTTTTTTTAATTATTCTTTTATATAAAGACAGAATTTTTTAACTTCAGAAAAATATAAAATTTATCTGAAAGTTAAAATTAACAAAAATTCTTAAATAATTATCTTTTTTGCCTATTATATATAAAAGTATAGTCAATAAACTCTAATACGTTCGGTCTTCAAAGTCCAACCTCTTAGAATACTAATAATTTTTTTTTTTGAGAAATTAGAAGACTAATAATAATAATAATATAAAAATTAATAATTTTTTATTTTTATCTCCATATTTTTTGGTAACTCATTAAATAGATAAGAGAAAAATAATTATACGGATATAGCGGCACATCTAAATGTGGCATGATAATTTCAAAACTTCTTTGCACCTTCGTTAGCTACGCATTGACAGAGTCAAAGGCAACTTTACAAATCGAAAAAGACCTTATCACATGTCTCGAATTTATTATTATTATTATTATTTGCAGCTGTAGCAATCTAATGCTTCAAATCCAAACTAAACTCCACGCACCCCCAAGTTCTCTGCCCTTTTTTATCTTTCTTTTTTTACTCTTCTTTGAAACATTCTCTTTCCTACACAGCGATTGCCATGCTTTTGCTTCTGCTTCTGCTTCTACACTGCAGTCCACCACCCCACTAGCGAAACACGTTCAGAAAGTAGTACAATTCCACATCAGAAAGAAGGTTTGTTGCGAAATTAACACAAAGAACAAGAGTAAAATAGACAAGAAAACAGAAAAGAAAAATAGACACAGGATTTAATGAGGTTGGGCAATGTGCCTATGTCATCAGGAGCGAGCGACTAGAGTTTTCTTATTATTCAGAATAACCACCTAAGGTTACAAATACATGCAATATTTATAATATAATAGGTATAATACATATTATAAAATCACCCTTATACCATATCATACCCCAACCCATGTAACAGTAACCCCACAATTAAACCGCTGCTACATATGAGCCATACACAATAAGATTTTTTTAGTTTTGGTTGATTCCAAAAAAATTGGATCAAATTCAGGTCTCATCTTTTTAATTTCTTTTTGTGTAGGTTATTAATATTAATGCAAGGACACCCAAAACAGAAGAAAATGAAATTGGGACAAAAGAGTTATTGCAGACTTCTGTTTTTCCCCCTTTTGCAATAGATCTTTACCATTATCAGCATACACAAAAAGTGTTATGACTCTTTTTATTCTTATTACAACTCTTTTTATTCTTATTCTACTCAGTAGAATTTATTTATTATAGTGATATTACAAATTATAGAATTCATTTATATTGCATAATATTTAACATATTTATATAAATTTTATCATTGGAGTAGCTAGTGCTACAATGAATAAGTCTCACTTTTAGTATTGTATTTTCTATTTATTTATATTTAACGTATCAATTAAAATTTTTCAAAAAATTGGAACATTAATTGAATATTTTGCTCTTTATGGGGAAGAACTTTCATTTTTTATTTTTCTTAGTATAGTATGAATTCAATTGGGTAATATGAGGGAAAAAAACCACACGCATGCACATATACGAAATGGCCGTAGGCGAGGTGTCCCCTTTTTTGTTTCTTCACCCATTTTTAATTTATTTTTGTAACTGATATATATGTTAAACAAGTGAAGAAGAGAGTGTATTTATAGGCTACTGAGTTGAAGCAAAAATAAAATAAAAAATCCATTTCAAAGATGGAAAATAAAAAGAAAAAAGAAAAAAGAAAAAAGGAGGAGCAAAAGTAGGGAACCTTTCAAACAGCTTGAATTCTACACACGGAATCTACACGTACGGAATATCAATCATTAAGATATTGCACGTGTCAACAGGGACTCTAAAAGAGAGCTGCGAGCCAAGCAAACCAAACCATTTTAGTTTCACATCTTCACCAAAAGTGGCCTGTTTTAGAGTGGCTTAAAGTGGGTTATGAGTTTATGATTATGTAGGGGAGACGAGATGCACTTGGTTTCATAAACAAGATTTATCCCTTAGCCATAGCAAATGATGGCTATTATCTTAATCATCTTATTAGAGTTTTATCCTTATTTACAATTGAAATTACTATTTTTTAGTTGTTAATATATCTTTATCATTATATTCGGGTCAAATTGAATTAATAAGAATTCTGTAAACTCTAAATATCGATAATTTAGACGAATAAAATTACATATTTTTTTATATTTAAAATAAAACTAAAACAATAAGATCTTGACTTCAATTAGTTAAATGTTATTTTGTATCTCTGGCTGTTTCCGTACTCTTTATTTCTCTTTTATAACTTTTTATGATGATAAATGGCATCTACTACTCACTGCTCATACGCATATACACAGTCCTAATTCATCAAAATATGCTGTCTTGTCTTTTTTTTTTTTTGCATGAACAGTCTTTTGTGTACAACTTGTACGTGCGGATTAATCGTCTGCCTTTATTCCCTTTTTAGCTTCTTCAGTTCAATCCTCCACTTAGTCCAATTTATTTGTGTTTGTTTCTTCGTTGAATTCTTCAAAATCTCTCGCCACTATCACGAGTAGCTTAAATTCTTTTAAATAAAAAATTTTAAGCTTAAATTTATATATACAGAAAATAGACATTGAAAAAAAATTTTACACTTTTTATGATTTACTTAATTCAAAATTTGAAATAGTCAAGAATCATATGATTAACATATATATATATATATATATATATATATATCAAATAATAAATGCGTATTTAACTCATGGGCTGTTGCCGTGTCAAAGAAAGTGCTAACGTGACAAGTAGGAGTCACTACAACAAAAATAATTTATAACAGCACTTTGAAAATAACATTTTTAGTAAATATTGCTTAATATGGGTAATATAACACTTAAATGACATTTTCAATAAATATTATTAAAAATCTTATCTATTGTAATATTTATTTTATGTTAAAAAATATTATGATAAATATTGTTATAGATTAATGTTTTGTAATGTTTTTTACAATGTGCGTTACAAATGTTATTATATTTTATTTGTTATAACATTTATATTTTTTTAAAAGTTGTTTTTATATAATTAAAAATTTCGTTAATTTTAATGTAGAAAAAATTTTAATTAAAAATATCCTAATTGTTTTAAATTTCTATATTTCCTCAACATCAGTTATCTTAAAAAATTTTCAAAAAAAAAAAAAACAATTATCATTATCATTTTATCTTTATCAATTGAATTCATTTTTTTAAATAGATATAATTTAAATAGTGTTTATTTTGTTCGCATCAACTCATTGTAAATTGTCCATTCTTTCTAAAGGTTCAACATAATTTTTTTTTTTTTGGAAGGAAGAAGAAAAATCAGATCAACAAAATCATGGGTCAGCTACACCCACTTTATCATGGAGCAAGACATATTGAATGCTAGAGGGAGCAGTATTAAGGTAATGGATGCCCAACATGTGTCTGGTCTCTAACTTTGCAAGGTGGTCTGCACAATGGTTTGCTTCTCTGCAAACATGCTCGACTTGCACCTCCCAACAAATAATCTTTTGCTTTTTGGGTAGCCTAGAAGTTATGTTTTCAACAGGACATGAAGAGTTGAAGAGCATGATCTAAAATGGGATTGGTGTTGGTATTGGTAGATAATTAACTCTCAATAGGGAGTGTTTCATCAACTGAAACTGAGATTCTCAAGAGGGTATGAAGAAAATCAATAAATGTAGAATTTTA
>CATIWK010554791.1:0-15534 GCA_949634005.1 Mallotus japonicus
ATATTATTTTTCAAATATTTTCTATAAAATAGCCTAATTTAAAGAAATATTTATAAAATATAACATAAATTATAATATTGACAAAACTAATTGAGTTTATCTAAGTATAAAAAAAATTATTAATTAAAATTTATATTTAAATTAGGCTATTTTATAAATTTATAAAATAAAATTATAAAATTATATTTAAATATAAATTTTAATTAATTTATTTTTTATATAAAATAAAATTAAGTTAAAATAAAATAGATGAGCTTTTGAAATCTAACACAAATCATAATATTGATAAAACTAGATAAGCTTTTCCTTATAAAAAATATTTATTAATTTGTGATATATTAATTGAAATTATATATTTTAAAATGATTAAGAATAGTTAATTATTTTTATTTATCATTGCCAATATAACTAATAGTTTAAGAAAAATATTATTTTTATTTTTTAAAAAAATTATTTTAGTGAATTTATATAGCTCTTATGAAGGTTAAATAATAAAAGAAGTTAAAAATAAAAATAAAAATATTATTTATGTAAAATATCAAAAATGACATTTTTTTAATAGTTTTAGGACTGAAATGTAAAAAAAAAGTTTGATTTTAAGGGTTGACTAACGGAAAACTGTTTTGACTGATGGATAGGACTGATAGAAAGTCTTTTTAAAATTTATAGAACTTAATTGTAAAAAAAAAAAATTTATAGGACTTAATTGTAAAAATGATATAACTTATAGGATTAACAATATTGTTATTCCAAAAATATATGAGTAGGGTGAGAAATATATATGTAAGAATGATTTGTGAAATCACGATTTTTTTTACCAAATTTTAAAAATTAAAATAAATTTGTAACAATTCAAGATATTGTGATTTTTTGGTACCAATTAGTCTAATTAAAAAGGTTAATTTTATATGGCACTTAATGTTTCTTAAAGTATCAGAGAAAAAATTATTTATTGGGATTTAAATTTTAATATTCATTTTTACTTTTATCATTGAATTAAGCCATTGAGTTATGTAAAATTTAGAAACTGATAAATAAAAACACAAGATAATTGAAGGGAAGTTCGTCTTCTCATAAATGTACTATCACCAATTTCTTCCTCTTTTTTCCAGCAATTTCGATATATATATATATATATATATATATATATATATATATATATTTTTTTTTCCTTTTAGCCCCATTGATATGATTAACAGTACTAAATGTACTATCACCAATTTCTTTTTTTTTTCCCAGGGATTTCGATTAATATTTTTCTTTTTCTTTTAGCCCAAATAAAATTATTAATCTATTGGCAGCGTTAGCAAGACTCGAAAGAGACAACCTCAACAACCCAGACCTCTTAGCCTGGGTGGGAAGACTTCCCCCTTAGGAAGCTCCTGTGGGGGTTCGAACCCCACGGGAGCCCCCTCCCCTCCCCTCCCTTTGTAAAAAAAAAAGAAAAAAAGGGACAACCTCAACAAATGTGCCATTGCACTGTAGCGATTCTGATAATAATTATTAATGATTAAATTGGGCTTGGATGGTCTGTTTTATAAAATTAAAAGTGAGAAACAGTATCGAAATAAGTAATTTTAATTTTTAATATTTGGTTGATTAAAATTTTAAATGAAAATTGGAGGACTTTTCCATCAATAAAAATCACTCAGCCCTTTTGTAGGAGATAATGAATGATTTTTTTGTTTCCATAAAATCAAGTTAAATTAATTATAAACTAGTCAAAATTTTAAATATTGTCATATATTATTAAAGTTTATGAAATATAATATTTTTGAAGTAATGAAATAAAATATATAACTTCATAATAATTATTATTTAATATATTTTCTTATATAAATGGATTGATTTCAATTTCAATTCCCTTGTAAATCAAATATTTTGTTAAAAAATTTATTCCGTTTTCAATTTCATTCATTTCGATTTTAATTTGAGAGTATGAATCAAATATTTTATTAAAAATTTTATTCCATCATTTATTTCAATTTTAATTTGAGAGTATGAACGAAACACATTTAGGAATTATATATGTAACCTACCCAAATAAAAGTTATGGTATTGGTAGGTTAGTTAAATTTGTTGACTTTACAATTCAAGAAGTAGCAAAGTTTAGAAAACACAAGTCCTGAATCTATTAAGACCGTTCACCCACCAAATGGCAAGAAGGAAGGTGATATACATATATAACTGAACTCGGCCATTTAGTTAGTTAACAAATTAATTAATTCATTAAAAAATCTGCTGTTGTTCAACCAAAACACAAGAACTTGTAAATAAAAAATTGAAAAAAATGAGTCATTCGTTATGGTTGGGGTGTAAGGTTTTTGTACCTCCTAATCTCTTTGAAAATAGCTCAATCCTTTGTTCAAGTAGTCAAAGAAAAACAACAAGAAATATATATACACACTTTTGTGCCTGGTCCAAGTATTGAGGTCATGGCTATTCAAGATTTCTCAAAAGTCAACCCAGGATCAATTGTCAATTGCATAGAAGGGACGCAACAAATTCAGCCAATTAATATTCAGACATTTTTATCAACATCTAAAACATCAAAAAATTTGGTACTAATTCCCATTAAAAAATCATTTCTATGTAGAAATTTTCAAATAAAAATAGCTAATTATGCCAACTTATTTTAATAAATTAAGTAATAAATGTAAAATGATTAATTGGTTATGAACTTAATAGTTAATGTTATAAAGTTTCTAGAGTTCATAATCAGGATTTGCACAATTGATTGATGAGTTTAAATGTTTTGAAGAAATTTGATTTGATACATAAAACGAACCAATTGTAATATAGTATAATCTTAGTTTAGTTTAATTTGATATGATAACAATTTTGACCTCAAATTTGCTAAATTAGATTAAAAAAAGTTTCATACAAAATTGAAAATGGATTCCATAAATGATGAAATATCAAAATCCATTCAAATCTCAACATGAATTAAAGTTTTCAAAACTCATTGATCAATAGCTTGAATTAAATTTAGAAACTTTTAGTATTTCTAAAAAATTTTTATACTACAATAAAATTTAAATTCGAAGTTCGAAACAGGTTAGCATCAATTTTCTATATAAATAATTTGTGCTCAAGATACCATTTAAAGAAATCCAAACTTTTCACAATTTGAACCATATATATATAAGCTAATTTAAATTTTAATATCATTATATTATTTTTCTACAATTAAATTTCAAGGTACGAAATCTAATAAATTAAAATGTTAACCACTAAATCAAGTGTTTTTCAATTTCACAAAATTATTTATTTTTTGAAAAATTGTTATCCATTACAAATATATTATTATATATAATAATTAATTTGTGACACACACGGATATATATATAAATATAATACTTTAGCGATAAACAAAAGTCTCCCTGTCTTTAAAAAAAACAAAAAAAAATTGCCATTTCCCATTTTTTTATTATGTTTTTCTAAGCTCAAGCAGACAAAGCACATTATTAACAGTTTCACAAAAGAACGAGAAAGGCGCACTAATTCGTTTGTTGCAAAATCATCCTAAAGTGAACCGACTTCCAAAAACAAATGCATACTCCACTAAATTCTGGTCTTATTAAACTAACTATTGAACATTCAAAATAATAAGTACTGCCAAAATCCCACTCATTTCTTTAATGTGTGGTCCTTTTCCTAAGGTTGGCTCTTTAATATAATCATAAAGGAAACCTATGTAGCAGACCAAGCGCAAAAGCTTTGAGAATAAATTTATAGCAGGTGCATGCAGCAGTGGCTTCCATGTTACCTTTTTTTTTTTTTTTATCCTTTGAGTGTATTCGAAGGCATTTTGTAAATGGAAATAGAGCTCATTATTTTCTCTTCTTTGTTGTCCAAATAGTAGGCTCGCAAGTTGGTCTCCAGTTTCATAATTGTTCAAAGTACAAGCTTCCAATGTGAAATCTAATGCTTCTTAGAATCTATTGCTTATTCAGAAAAGTCCAACATCTTGCAAGATGATGACTCATTCTTAAAGGAATTTTTTGTTTCTAAAAAATGTTTTTATCATTTCTTTTTGGTAGATGGGGCATAATCTAACTTGGATTTCATATGGTTATAAAAGCATGTAATTAAAAAATGATTAATTTGTTTGACATCCTCCAATTAATAAAGTTATAATTAATATTTAATTAATTAACAGAGCTATTCCCATTTAGATTTTTGTCGTCCTTATAATGTTATATAAGTAAAACTGAATTAGTTAAAGTTCAATTAGCTCTGAGTACCAATATTTAAAAAAAAAAAAATCTTTATATGTTTAGAACTATATTATACATTTTTATGGTATAAGCATATGCAAAGTCTTTGCAGCTTATTTCTCAATTATGCTTAACAAATTATCTTATCTAATAGAACTTCGTCATATCGTTTGATTTCAGTTGCCTCAAATAAAAATCTAAAAATGTTAGGCACCCATCAACCTTTACCGTTATCTAAAAAAACCCATCAATTTTAATTAGACGACTTTGAATTTTACCTTTGAAATTCTTATTACCCTAAAAATGTGTCAAATTTTCAAATGGTGTACCAAAAAAACGTTGGAAGAACATTATAATTTCCGTAATATTCCTGGAAAATTCAAATGAGAAAACTTAATTTAAAATTGTATAAAGAATGCACAAACAATTTATACCTTGAATGAGAAAAATTTTGAAACCCACAAGAATAGCATATGACTTTGACCTTTTTAATATTTATATTGGAATTTTTTTTAATTAATTAAAGTAAGACCGATAAAAAATTTTCAGTAATTAATTTGAAGCAATTATATATTTGAAATTTTTTTGCTCATAATATTATACCAAATTTTATAGGTGATATATATATATTTGAACAACTAGCTTAGATGGCTAACTCTGATGGGAAAGCAAGGGGGAGTTGAAATCTTACTTTTCACTAGATGTCTTGCCCCATGACAGAATATTATACCATCCGTTTTAAATGGGGTAGGACATTCAAAAACTATAATGTTTTTACACTATAAATTGTATATATATTATAAATGTAATTAGTGAGTGGAATACATTAAAAAACATGTAAAAAACTTATATTTTGTTGAACATAATTTCCTGGATGCCCACATGATTGGTCAGATTTCTTCCTAATGACCCAAATAACAAGAATGAACTAATTTTTTTCCTATAAAAAGACGGCAAAATCTACCTTGAAAAGGAAAAAACTTGAAACCCACAGGAAGAAGAAAAAGAAAGCAGAGGACTTTCTTTGGCTTCCCTCATAATTAAAAACACCACCATTCTCAACGTATAAAACCATATTTAATGCAACCATTAGTGCAACAACATATACAAAGATAGGCAGCAGCACAAGGACCATTTTTTTTTTTTTTTTTAGCAACTAAAAGACCATTCATTCTGCTTTTCCAAGAAAATTTAGCAACGAAAGCAAAAGAATTTATAAGTGATATTATCATCTGAGAGGTACCTTCTACCTTGGTGTTGTCTCCTTTGTAAAAATACTTTGTTTTGCTTTCGGAATCACCTTCTCTTCAAGCTTTCATTGGGTATTAAGCAAGGTATGTGTAATGTTTTTCCGTTAAGTAATTTAATTTAATATTAAATCTATCTTTCTTGAGTTTTTACTGTTTTTCTTGTTTCAAAGCATTAAACTTCCCGTTTTGCTTTTCTTGATTTTGTAGCATTTTCTGGGTACAATATCGCATGGGTGTTTTTCTTGGAGGGTGGCGGCACCCATTCTTCTTCTTCTTGTTCTTCGCCATTGCCTATTCCGCGAAGACCCCAGTTAGGTTCTTCCTCATCTTTAGCTCTCTGTTTTTTATTTTATTTTTTTAAATATTGTGTTTTCAGTATTACTGTGTTCTGTGTGTTGATGTGTGGTGACAAAAGAAGAAAAGATAGAGAAGAAGAATTAAGAGAAAAATAGGAAAAGAGAATTAATGGTATTGTTTGGTAATATATTGGTTCACATGCCATGTACTGTTTCAACAGTGAAAATTTACACAACAGACATTCCTAGAACAACTTTTGTTGGACAAAAGCAAAAAAGAAAAAAAAAAGGCAAAATTGATTCATCTTGGAGAGTCACATGTTGTGGTGGTGTATTGTAGCCTTTGGTATTTTTTACTTCTTGTTTGTTTGTTTGTTTTATTGGTTCATTTATGAGAAACTTTTATTTATTTTCTCTTCCTTTTATTCTCCTTTTCTAAAAAAAAAACATAGCATGGACTTCTTGAGCTCTTGACAAAACCATAGCTACGCATCAAGATTTCTTTTCATATCCAAACTTGAAATTCAAAGTGATATTTATTCTAAATATTTTATATTTAATTAATAAAAATTATTATTTATTTTATATTTTTTAGTATATATACAAGTAATTTTCTTGCAAAGCCTTAAGAAATATATATTTTTTTGAATTATAAAATTTCCTTCATTTTATTTTAGGGGAAATTTTAGGGTTACTTTGATTTTTACTTACTTTCATTTTACTTTGTTTTATTCACCATTGGATGAAAGTGTATTTTCTCATCTAATGATGGTTATTAACAAAGTACATTTTACTTTGTAAAAATCAAAATAATCCTAGAATGCACCTTATTTTAGTATTTTCTATTAAATTAAATAAATATATTTCAATTATATTATTTATATTTTTTAATTAGAGAGAAAATCAAATTAGATCAATAAAATAGTTTCTTTTTAATTTCTGATAGTCATTTCTAAAGTTTTCTCATCATTAATTTTTTCTACGTTACTAATTATGAAGGGTGAACCCATTTATGGAGACTTAAATGGCGTTATATGCATAGACTAGAGATTGGTAATTGGCTAGTCAACATTCAATATTCTTCTGATGAGCCAAGTGTAATCATGTTATTTATAGCACTTTAGGCAACATTTACATCATTATTTTTTTTATTTATTTGCAGAAAAATTAATCCAGGAACGCCCAGTAACAGTCCGAGTGTTGGTCTTGGGGTGCAGCTGCACGTCACAAAACATCAACAAGTAATCATTCTTAAACCTTCTTTTCTTCTGGTTTTGTTTGTATTGATATAAGCTATCATAATAATATGATTATTGACCATAATTTTCTACTAATATGATTATTAATTAAATGAATATTCATTTGTGTGCTTAGGTGGTAATTGACAATGGAATTATTCAAGTCACTTTGTCAAGTCCAGAAGGTGATGTCGTTGGAATTAGATACAAAGGAATTGACAACGTACTTGAAGTTGTCAATGAAGAAGACAATCGTGGGTAAATAATTTACTTTTTTACACTTTAATTTTTTTTATTTTTTCAAAAAAAGAACAGAAACAAAGGTCATATCAATACCAATTTCCTGCTATTAGAGTATTAAAATTTTAGCTTTTATGTTTATATACTTAAAATATATTTTTAAGTATCCGTAAGACTTAAACTTAATGGCCAAACTTTTTGTAACATTTGAGGGGATGTAGGTTCGAGTTTTTCATTTCGCTCTTCGGTTGTAGTATGATTAAAAAAGAAAAAAAAAACATGTTTTCAAGTATGTACTTAGTTTATTTATTGTTAATTTACTACTTAATTGCCCATGCACCTTTTTGTGTTCAGGTATTGGGATGTGGTTTGGTACAAACCAGGAGATCCTAACATATTTGACAAGTAATACATCTAATCCTTTTATCAAATTCTGTTGCTGCTTAATTAATTCACATTATAATATACTGCTTTATATATCAGAATACGTGGGACAAATTTTCGAATAATCATGGAAAATGAGAATCAAGTAGAGGTTTCATTTTTCAAAAAATGGAACCCATCTATGGACAAAAACACAGTTCCCTTAAATATCGACAAAAGGTATGATAAAATCTCTTACACTCTTCAATTCGTTCCGATTGAATATATTTATATAAATTATACGCATGAATTTACAGAATTATTATTATTATTTTGTTTTGATTTTTAAGAAAATAAAAAAAAATTAACCAAATGATTTCAATTTTGCAGGTATATAGTGCGGCAAGGTTGTTCAGGACTATACTTGTATGCAATAATGGAACGATTAGAAGGATGGCCTGATGTTGACATGGATCAAATTCGAGTTGTTTTCAAACTGCAAAAAGAAAAGTATTAATAATTAAATTTATATTCTTTGTTAATTAATTAACCTGGTTTTTGAGAACAATATTGCAATTAAATAGTAACGTATTAATGTATAGTGTATATGATTTCAACGGTCAGGTTTAATTTCATGGCGGTATCGGACGATAGGCAAAGGATAATGCCAATGCCGGAGGACCGAACCACCGGCCAGCCGCTGGCTTATCCAGAAGCTGTTCTCTTGACGCGTCCAATTAACCCAGAACTTAGAGGAGAGGTTAGTTTTAATTTGATTTTTTATTTTTCATTTTGCATTAGTGAATTTGAAATTCAAGATTAAAAGTTTTAATATCTTAACTTACTAATTATGAGACCACCTCTAGAAAAGTAGTATACAATACTAGCATAGCAACTATGCTATATACATATATATTAGTGGCAGTGGCATTATTAGTATTCTGCAATGATAATTAATTAATGAGAGAATATGGAATGTGGGCATGTGGTTGGCTCCACTCTATTTAGCTGAAAGGTGATGTAACATAATTGAAATTGTTGGGAGAGAGAAATTTAATCTATTACTTAAAGAATGTAGAACACTATACAAATACAAATGAATCCCACCGGTTCTTTATTAGACGAAATAGAAAGATTTGTCCTTCACGAATAGTTCAAGTAGCAAAAAATATTGACATTCAATCGAGGAGATCAGAAATCTAATTTTTCACTTCTCTTTTTTCTTCCCTTATTGGAATTTAACAATTTGATTTATGATAAAAAAAAAAAAAAGATTTGAATTAGCCATGGGAGCCTCAAACTAGACTTATTACTTAGACCTGATTGGCGAATTAAATTGGATTGAAAGATTTGAATTAGCCATGGGAGCCTCATACTAGACTAATTACTCAGACTTGATTTTCGAATTAAATTGGATTGATCACTGCAATTAAAGTAGGATACATTGCAATCTTCCACCACTTGGTTCAAGTGGTTAGAGGGTAACCCATCATCGGTTCAAGTTTTAGAAACGTTTAAATGTTGAGCTACATGTTTAGAGTTGGTTAATTCCAGTCATGAGATCGACTTCGTTTTGAGATAAAGAGCTCGTATTTCCCTCCCTTTTCTAAAAAAATAATAATAATAATAACAATAATAATACATTGCATGCTTTTGGTTATGGTATTGAGTTGACAAAAGAGGTCGTGCACTGCACCCATCAATTGTTAAGTAATCTCGTGAAATGGGTTTGTGGGGTTTGATGGAGCAGGTAGATGACAAATACCAATATTCATGTGAGGATCAAGACAATAAGGTTCACGGTTGGACCTCTGAGGACCCACCTATCGGCTTTTGGATGATCACACCTAGCAACGAATTTCGCGTTGGCGGACCCATCAAGCAGGATCTTACCTCTCATGTCGGCCCTACTGTCCTTAATGTAAGTTTTGTTCCTTTAATTTCCTTTTACATACGTGTCAGGTCTTTAGCTGCTCACTTTTATATATATATATATATATTTAAATTATATATAAATTAATTATTTTTTAACAACTAAAAGATTAAAAAAAGTGGTATCGAACCTATAGTCTCGTTTTATAATATTTATCATTTGAGTTATTAGACTACAAATGGATAATATATATTAATTAATTACTGATTACGGTGTACACATTAATTAATTATTGATTGTATACAATTGACTACTGTGTACACAGTAAAAAACAAAAAAACTTACATATTTTCAACCATATGGTCCATATCACCATACTTACTTTTAGTGGATTTAGTTGTAGAGTCTATTTAAGCTCATGGTGGACCTCAAAAAGTAAATCTCTTAGGGTATGGACAACTATTGTTTAATTTTTGCACATAAAAAAAGCTATTAATTAGTCTTATTTTTTTTAACAATGTAAATACAAATAATTAAATTATTATTTTATAAGACTCAAAAAATATTACTTTATTTTCTTCAAAAAAAATATTACTTTATTAGTTGATTAAATAAATTAATGTACTTTTATTATAAGGAATAGTAAAAAATTGATAAAAATTAACTAATACCTTCTTCATTTTATAAAATGACAGATAAATATAACAAAAATAAATTTCTGAAATATTATATTTAAATTGGATGGAAAAGAAAAACTGAACTTATAATTTTAGACAAATCGAAATAACATATAATTTTTTAGTATATCACATTAACGTGTAAAATCATTTAATTAAATTTTTTTTTTACTCAATTAGCTTGAATTGAACATATCTTATCATGTGAAAAAAGAAATTATATATTCATTAACTTTTTTTTTTTCTAAATTATCGGTATTGAAAGTCCACTGAATTTGTTTAAACTACCAGTATTTAAAGTTCACTAAACTCTAACTAATCCGATTCCACCCCAGTTATATATCCACCAAGTTTTAATAACTAATTAAAGCATTTGATGAAGAAATTAGTTTAACAAATTTCTATTTAATTATAATGGGTATATGACTATATGCCTACTAGCTAAATCATCATTGTGACACTTACATGTCTGTATACATTTTGCTATCAACAGATGTTTACTAGTACTCATTATGCTGGAAAGGACTTAAACACCCAGTATAGAAATGGAGAGCCATGGAAAAAAGTTCTTGGACCTGTATTTGTCTATCTAAATTCCATTTCACCTTCTGATAATTCTTCAAGACTTTGGGAAGATGCTAAAGCCCAGGTCTATACTATTAATTTATTTATGTATCCTTTTTTTTAATCAGAATTCTTGATATGCAACATGCATTGACACAATTTTTTTTTTTGACGCTTATTGATTGATAGATGTCAACTGAAGTTAGAAGCTGGCCTTATGATTTTGTTCAATCGGACGATTACCCTTCTTCTGTTCAAAGGGGAAGTGTTTGGGGTCAACTAATAATTCGTGATAGATACATCAATGAAAGGTTACTGTATGCTGGTTCTGCTTATGTAGGATTGGCTGCACCAGGACCTGCAGGTTCATGGCAAAAAGATTCCAAGGTTTTGAACATATATAACTTGAATTAGTACTCTTTCCTGAATTGTTATGTGCAAAATTTGAGGAATTTATTTGCTGAAATTGAATGGTTTTTTATGTTTTATTTTTCAGGGCTATCAATTTTGGACTCGAGCTAGTAGGAAAGGAAGTTTCAGCATAAAAAATGTTCGACCTGGGAATTATAGTTTGTATGCCTGGGTTCCTGGCGTCATTGGAGATTACAAGTATCATGCTGACATTACCATTTTACCAGGTATAGCATTCTGGATATAAATATTTAACTGATGGGACAGAAGTGAATTTTTTACTTTACACCTTAATTGTTTGACACTTGTATAAATTATTAATTTAGAGTTTAAAATATATTATAAAAATTTTATATATGTTTTACTGATAGGTTATTAATATGTTACTATAAGTAGTCCAATTGGTAAAAATTATAGATATAGAAAGGATTGTTTGTGTCCCCCGCAGTAAAGAATTTTTAGTGAAATAATATCAAATGAAATATGCGACTAGAAATTAAAAAAAACTCGAGTAAAAATATTAGAAAATATTTGAATGTTTCATTTATATCAGCCGAACTTAACTTGATTTAGGAACTCAAAATTTGAGATAGTTTGTTTGTTTTTTTAATTAACATTATATTTGCTCGATTTTTTTTTTCTTACTCTGTTCGTTAATATAATGGTTAACAATTTTAACTGCAGGATCTGAAATCAAATTAGGTGTCCTTACATACGATCCTCCAAGAAATGGCCCAACACTATGGGAAATAGGCATTCCTGATCGTTCTGCTTCTGAATTCTATGTGCCAGACACGTATCCAACACTCATGAACAAATTGTACACAGACCATCCAACAGACAAGTTAGCTCTCATCAACAATATTGCTACAGTTTTCTATAACCATTGATTTTTCTATAAATTCCTCATTTCTTTCATATATGTAAATGCAGATTTAGGCAATACGGATTATGGGCAAGATATGCTGATCTATATCCTGATAATAACGATCTTGTATATACTGTTGGTGTTAGCGACTATAGTCAAGATTGGTTTTTTGCCCATGTTACCAGGTACTTGTTAATCTATTCAACCTGCCATTGTTTATTTAAATTTAATTGATCT
This sequence comes from Mallotus japonicus, assembly GCA_949634005.1. Taxonomy (NCBI): domain Eukaryota; kingdom Viridiplantae; phylum Streptophyta; class Magnoliopsida; order Malpighiales; family Euphorbiaceae; genus Mallotus; species Mallotus japonicus. The sequence continues at coordinate 12,238 of CATIWK010554791.1, forward strand.
GTGCTCTGATATCTATTTTCACTCTAGAGATGCAGGAAATGAGACATATGATGCAACCACCTGGCAAATCGTATTCCAGCTTGAAAGTGTTAACCAAAGTGGAAATTACACTCTTCAATTGGCCTTGGCATCAGCAGCTGTATCTGAAATTCAGGTATAAAATGTTTCTCCTTTTTCCTTTTGATATTTGATGAATTCAGGTATAGGATCACACTCTTCCTGACTTTGTCAAAACTAAACTAATCATACTGTAATCATCTGACTTATAAAATTGCCCAGAAATATCCTTACAAGAAAATAATAATATGGCTTAAGACCTCCATCTGCAGCCCCTTAAATTTAGCATTTTTTATCAATCCTAATTTTAAGGGTTGTGGATGTATTAGGTCTAAAAATATCATCTTTGAGGTAGTTGGAGTCCTTGGCACCAAAACCTCCAAAAATTCTATATTTAGATGTTTCTGTTAGTGTACTAGCCCCTCCAAAGGAGAGCACTTGAGCCTTTTGAAATTTGCTACACCATCAAGTCATAAAAATTTAGAATTTTTTTTTACTTGTTTTGACTATAATATTATATGCAGCGGTTAAATCTATAATATATATGTAAATATTTTAATTGATTAAGTGACGAATACTTAAAATATTTATCATAAATTTAATATTTCAGTATCGTATTCTGAGTATTGGTAAATTTTTTTTAATATTTATAAAACAACTTCTCTTCCCTTAAATAAATTCCTGATTCTGTGCCTGATCATCCTAGCATAGTGAGCAATGTTTTTGACAGACTACTAGCTAATAGATTAATGATTGATTAAGTTTAAAGCATGCTTGCAATATTCCGGCATGTAGCTAATTTATTGCAATTTCACTCTATTTTTTAACAGGTACGATTCAACGACCCAAATTCAAATCGACCACTCTTTACAACAGGGCTAATAGGCAAAGACAATGCCATTGCAAGACATGGAATTCATGGGTTGTACTGGTTGTTTAGCATTGATGTATCAAGTGATCAACTTCGCAATGGAAACAACGTACTTTATCTAACTCAAACAAGAAACGAGGGCCCTTTCCATGGTGTCATGTATGATTACATCCGTTTAGAAGGGCCAAGTGAAACTTGAATGACCACTCTTAATTAAGAAATTGGTTGGATTATATTTGTTCATAATTTTTTAATGTTAGATAACAATATTAATAGAAATTATTCATTCTTTTTCTTTCTTTTTGTGATTGTTTGCTTCTTTTTATATTAGTATTAGCTATATATATTTTTTTTTGTATTTTTTCTTTTAATATAATGTTGATCTGAGCCTAAGCAATACCAGAATTGTTCATTTAATTTATTAAATAAGGTTGATGTCAAAATTATTTTCATTCTTTAACTATATATATACTTCATGCAGTCCATTATACTTTTGAAACTAAATTACAATTGTTAATTTAAGAAAGAAGAAGAATTTGGAAAATTATTAATCTAAATTACACACACTTCTACAAATATTCATCAGACTAAAGTCTGTTATACATTGGTTTTGTTGAATAAGAAAATCTGAATTGCATGTGTAAATTATTTATTCAACAGCATGCTTATTTGCAATTATTATACAAAATCGGCCAAATACCTTCTTTCACACCTGAACTTTATCACTTTGATCTATTGCACACCTCAACTTTATTTTTTTTATCACACGTATGAACTTTTATTTTTTTCCTATTACACATATGAATTCAAATTTTTTGATTCTATTGAACGTATGAGTTGCCAGTGTGGACACCAGCGTGGACAAGCACTTGAAGTTCAATAGAATCAAAAAATTTGAATTCATACGTGTAATAGGAAAAAAAAATAAAGTTGAGGTGTGCAATAGATCAAAGTGATAAAGTTCAAGTGTGAAAGAAGGTATTTGGCCAAATTTAATTTATATTTGTTTTTGTTAGGAGGATCAAGTTTACTTAACAAGCAAGGCAATGAGCTTTCTTGCTTATATAATTTGGAAGAGGACTAATTAAGATAATATTGATGGTCAAAGATGGCAGTTGGAACCTTATGTATGAGTGCTAGCCTAGCTAGGATATCATGGTTCACCATCTAATGTGGTTTTCTCCTCCATTTTTATCAAAAAAAAAAAAAAAAAAAAAGATAAATACAACTATATGCAAGTAAACTATTTATATGTGTCACACAAGAGTGTGTGTCTATATATATATGTAATGATTTAATGCAGATAAAATTTTTTCATATGTTGGATGCTCAATTAACCATTGTTGTCTTATTTTTTTGTTTATTTATGTTATATATTAAAATATGGATAAAACTCACTCACATTAACTAAGGAGCTCTTACTAACATTTTTTTTAAAAGTAAATTTAAAATAAATCTATTTATTTATTGTATAAAAAATTTAATTTATTTTAAATAAGATTTTTTTAAATAAAAATTCATTGTTATTATACAAAATCTGAATATATTCCAATTTAGTTGAATTAGAAAAAATATTTACAAATATAATCTTTCTAATAATGTTACTTAATTAATTAACTAAAATGTATTTAATTAAATTGAAAAATATTTTTTGCATGTAAAGTTTTGAAAATCATTTTTGTTGCGATTAGATTCATTGATGAATATATATTTTATATTTAATGAATATATATAAATAAATTGATTTTGTTTGAATTAATTGGACGGCTATGTTAGGTGATCAGATTGCCTTCCATTTATCATATATAAGGTGGCTTCCACTTGTTGTCGCATATAACCATTTTCAAGCAGCATAATAGCAATTGCACTTAGCAAAATGATACTAATTAATCAACGCTCATAACATCATGAAATGACACGTAATTAGTTTCTAAAAATAATTGCAAATTTTACCTCATATTGTCTATTCTAGTTCACCAAGGCTTTACATGAAGTGTAACCAAGGCTTTACATGAAGTGTTCACTATTCAAATAAATTAATCAAAACACTTCACCATATAAATCAATCCCCTCCTCTCATTAAACTTACCCCAAATCAAGTACAAGTTTACTACACATTCATTCATTAATCTGACCCTTCATCAGTAGCACTTCCAAGAATCAACTTTACTAACCGACATGGCCTCAAGGGGAATCAACGTTGCTCTAGTTATTCTCCTTGTGGCCATGTTGATGGAAATAGCCATGGCTCAATCAGGTTGCACTAATGTGATCATTGGCTTGGCTTCTTGCCTAAACTATGTTACTGGAAGCTCATCAACTCCATCCTCCATGCTGCTCGCAGTTGGCTAGTGTTGTCCAATCATATT
>CATIWK010554827.1:0-10007 GCA_949634005.1 Mallotus japonicus
AATTCCATTAAACTCAAATTTATACAATTTACACTAAAAATTCAAATTATACACAAATAATTTCTAAAAATATTAATCAACTCAGAAAATAATTAATAAATAACTAACAAATAAATTTAATTAACAATTAAACTAATAAACATTTACTTAGACACTAAACAACCAATTAATACCCAAAAACAACTCAGAAACAACCAAAAACAGCAAAACATCGACCTGAATTTCATGCTGTTCCGGCCACGGATCGAGTTGATTCTTGCCGGAAAGATGAAGAGGATGACGAGAAAAAGCCAAGGAGCATCCGGTGGAGCCGATGGCTATGTCCTCCGCAAGTTCCGGCCAAGAAGAGAAACAGAGGAAGAAGAGCTGCTGTTGTCCTGTTGCTGCCTTGGTGGTTCATGGCTGACCAGAGCAGGTGGAGTTTATGGTGGTGCAGGGTGGTCAGCTGGGTTGGGGCGAAAATGACAGAAACCGAAGGAGAAGGAGAAGAAGAAGAAGAAAAAAAAAAAAGAAGAAAAAAAAAAGAAGAAGAAGAAGAAGGGAAAGGCATACAGGGAGAGAGAAATGGGTGGGGTATTTTGTATATTTTTTTTAATAATAATAATAATAATAATAAAATAATGATAACTTTAATCTATTACTCTCCACCACACAATAAAATAATATCTGTACACACACACACATATATATATATATATATAACACAAATAATTTAATAAAGCTACTCACAAATAATACTTAACAAAAATATTAACTTTATTTATTTATTTTTTCAAATAATAAAATAAATACTCACACTAAATTTATTTTAAGTTCACAAAATAATAATAATAATAATAATAATTTAGGTAAAAAATTACAAAATATTTTATTTTAATAAAATATCTACTCCACTTTAATCTCTACACATATCCAATATATATATACACACTAAAATAATAATAAAGTGTATTAAAAATACACTAAGTTAATAATATAAAAAATATTAAAATAATATTCAACATTAAAATTCAAATTAAACTTCACTAAATAATAATAATTAAAATAATAAAATTTTATTAACATTGCAAATCTCGAAATAAATTTTAAAATTATATTTAATAAAATACGAGTCATTACAAAAATGATGATGAAATCCATCTAATTGTTTAAATTAAAAGTCAAGATTGTTTTTATCTGTATTGAAAATATATAAAGTTGATAAAATTATGATAGGATTTAATCGAATGGCTGAGATAATGATGAAATCCATCAAATAGCTTCAATGAGTAGTTTAGATATTATTTATATGAATTCTTGTATGTTTTTTTTTTAAGAGCCATCAAATCAAAATATGTAAAACATATCCTTCCAATTTTCTTTTAACCATTTCACTCTTCAACCATCAACTTATGAACAAAAAAAAAAAAAAGTCTATTTGATCATTCGGATATAGTTTTGTTGAAAATGTGCTCCTAAACCAAGTTTGTATAAACATTTCTTAAGATCTAATTGTGAGCATATATCAGTTTGCATATCACTATTGGTCTTGAGTGGAAGATAAATATTATAAAGAAAGAACAGAAAATTTGGAGGAGTGTAGCAAACACTCATTGCACTGTCGAATTCAAACTATTGAGAAAGCTACAAGAAAATTGAATGCCAATACCTACATTAAACAAGAAGTATGCACTCAAGTGGTGCTTTGAATGAAGATATTGTAAGTATATTATTGACAGTTATTTTTTATTTATTTTTCTATAACATTGAATATTTAACATTATATTTATAATAATTTGCCGTTACATTAAGCAAACCAATGCCGATATCCATTATAAAAGACACTTCAAATTAATAATGTGTGACGTACAATGAAAGATTTTGAAAATATTACTAATGTAAGATATCCATTATATATATATAAAAAAATATATTTGACAATGGATGGCATATAATTAAAGATTTCCAATACTAATTCCGGTATTGGAGATTTGGGGTGGGATTACCTAACTTTAACGAAATATTATTCAAACATTGTCAATGAGAAGCTTGTCGTGCAATGTTATTGTTATCTTTAAATTTTTTAATATATTTAATTATATACCACACGTAATTAAATTTGAAACCCTTTATATAATGGACATCTTGCACTAATAATGTTTTTGCTCGAATTAACTGTAAATTATTATAAATATAATTTGAAGTATACAAAGTATAGATTTATAAATAAAAAATAATTGACAGTAAAATATTTATAGTATTTTCATTCAAAGCATCACTTAGGTGCATATTTTCAACTTGTCTAATGTAAGAATTTAATTTTCTTGTAGCTTTCTCAAAAGTTTGAATTTGACACTGCAATGAGTTTATGTTGCACTTCTCCCAATTCTTAATTCTTTTTTGTTATATTTTTTTACTCTCAAGACCAATAGTGATCGTTAGATTGATATACACCTATAATTGGATCTTGAAAATTTTTTATATAAACTTGGAATAGAAGCACATCTTCAGCATCGCTATATCCGAATGATCAAATAGATTTTTTTTTTCACACGTTGATGGTTGGAGAATGAAATGATTAAAAGAAAAATGGAAGGATGTGTTTTATAAAAAAACTTAAATAAAAAAAAAACATATAAAAATTCAGATAAATAATCTCCAGATTACTCATTGAAATCATTGGATGGATTTCATCATCATTTCAATCATTGGATTATATCTTATCAACTTTATACACTTTCCAATATAGAGGAGGAAAATCCTAACTTTTAGTTAAAACCTTTGAATGAATTTTATCATCGCTCAACCGTCTGGTTAAATCTTATTATAACCTTATCAACTTTACACAATTATCAATACAAGTAAGAAAATTATGACTTTTAATTTAAGGTCTATTGATATGAAAAATCCAAATCTTTTTTTATGACTTTTGTAATTTTATCCCAACATTTTAATTTTGGCAAAAAGGTCACAATCTCATTAATTTTTGACAATTTTAGCACAAGTAGATATTTGGTCAAAATAAAATAAATAAACTGATGTGACATTTGTGAAATGTCAAATTTACCCTTTATGCTGTAAAATCCGTAAAGGTCTATCGGTGTAAAAAATTCAAACTTTTACGACTTTTGGCAATTTTATCCTATTTTAATTTTGAAAAAATATTTCAATTTAAATTTTTTTGATTAATTGAATAAAAATTGTTGACATGATAATCGAAAGATTAAATTGATATATAATAAATTTTTATGATGGACTATTATTTCAATAAAATTTTTAAAAATTATATATATATATATGACAAATTTTCTTTAAAAGTTAAACTTAATTTTTTTTCATTCAAAAAAGTTAGATGTTTTTAAATACTTTCAAATAAATAATTATGAAATAATTAAAAATTTTGAATTATTTAGAGTAATAATTATTTATGTTAAAAATATCTTTATTTTTTTAATATTATTAAAATGAAAGTCATTTATGAATTTAACAATATTTCAATAATATCTTTATTTTTTTAATATTATTAAAATGAAAGTCATTTATGAATTTAACAATTTTTCAATAAATAATATTATTCTTTTATTTTTATGTATGTATTTTATTTAATTTTAATTAAATAATTATTTATATTAATAAATTGGATAAATTAAAATATTTTATCAAAATTTAAAAATTGGGATAAATTGGCAAAAATTTGAAACGTTTGGATTTTTTTATACCAATATACCATTATAAATTTAAAAAATTAAAAAGGGTAAATTTAACATTTTAGAAGATGCCATGTCAACATTTTTATTTAATCTTTACCAAAAAGCTATTTGTGCTAAGATTGCCAAACATTTGTCAAATTGAAACATTTTTTTTAAAATTAAAAGGTTGAGATAAAATTACAAAAGGTTGCAAATATTTAGATTTTTCACACAAATAGGCCTTAATTTAAACCCGTGAATGAATTTTATCATTGTCTCAATTATCTAATTAATCTTATTAATTTTACACATTTTTCAATAAATGCAAGAAATTACAATTGTGACTATTAATTTAAACTGTCGGATAGATTTATTCATTAATTGTCTAATAATCTAATTAAATTAATATTAAATTTATTTTCAGCTTTTGCTCTTTTATTATTAGTTATTCAATTTAATTTAGATTTCTAATTTTTATATATAATTTATTTTTAATTAATATATAAATAATATATTTATCTTATAATTATCAACAAATAAATAATTTATTATTTATGTATAAAACTATTGAATATATATATATATATATATATATATATATATATATATAATATAATATAAAATTAGTAAGAAGAAATATAATATGAGATGTAAAAAGAATATAAAAAATATTCGTTTTAAAGTTAAAAATGGAGTAGTTGATTGAAAAAATTATTATGAAAACTACATCTTTTAAGGCATCTCTAACACACTATTTTCAGCACCTCATCAATAAATTACTCTTAAAAAAATATACTATTTCAAAACTAAAAGACTTTAATTGAATTTTGAAAGTATTATATAATGTAAGCATATCAAATAAGATCAGTTGATTAATCTTAAAATTTATGCTCTATTTGCTTACAGGTGTGCTTGGAAAATGAGCAGCTATAAGTCCAAAGTTAAGTAAGTTATATACTCAATTCTCCAGATTTTTGAGTTCAAGTTCATAACTTTCCCAAAATAACTAGTGACTTGTGTGCTCCTCCTCAGGAACATCAAGGACAACACATATAAAATTCCAATTACAAAAACCATGCATGTTTGGGGATCAATTTTTGCTAGTGGGTGATGCTCCAATGCTTGGTTCATGGAATCCTGCAGATGCTATACCAATGAATTGGTCAGATGGGCATGTTTGGACTGTTGAACTAGTAATAAAGAAATTTTTAATATGTCAATCTATCATACGTTTATATATAATGTGTGTACTTGATAATGTTTTTCTATATTTTTTTTTAGGATGTTCCAATCAATTTAACAATTCAATTCAAAATTATACTGGACCAAAGTAGTGGAGAAATAATTTGGCAGCCTGGTCTAGACACAGTTTTTAAAAGTTGGCAAAGCAATAACACTATAATTATTTCAGAAGACTGGGAAGATTTTGAAGCTCAAAAAATTTTAGAAGAGCAAGTTGTCAATGAGTTCTCCAGCAGGGAAAATTGTAAGTTTCCAAGTGACAAACAACTAGAGCTGGCCAAGAAAAGTAACCTTAGTCCAGTAATTGGCAAGAACCCAATTGCAGTTGAGCTTGAGGATAAAAAAACATTGTTGTTAAGTTGTGAAAAAGGTGATGTTCTTGTACCTGATGCCGCACCAACACATATTGTGTCGAATGAAGTGCTCACTAACCAACTTGGAACCATTGGGTTATTTGGAGTTGATTTAACTAAGGAATAAAAATTACTTGCCTGAGTTATGATTAAGCAACTTGTTCTTTTATATATATAACAAGAGTCTATGCACTATCTCTATATAGGTTTGATGTTCAAAAATGAAATGTATAGATATGGATCTTGTTTGGTTTTTCATCACTTTGCTTTAAGGTAGTACTAAATATTTTGTATCCAAAATACAAATATATATATAATTACAAGATGAATTGTGATAAGTGGTTAGTGTATGATTCATATAGAACTTATAATGATCAACAGTTAGGGTGTATCTGTTACATATAAGATGCAAGTCTTATAGAAAAGCACATTGATTGAATGAATTGTGACAATTGATCATTGCAAAATTCATGTAGAACTTACTATGATCGTCAATTCAGTACAAAATGATATTGATAATGAAAATTTGGCTTCTAAAAGAAAATAATGAATAAAGGGAAGATATGATTTTCATAATAATTGCAAGCAGGACTTTTCCATGTTGTCAGATTATTTTGTAAAAGAGAAATAATACCATAGTACAAATCTATTAATGAAAATGATTCCAAACTGATTCCTGTGCTGCTTTCTGGAAACCAATGCAGGATTATCACAAAATTTCATAAAAAGAGTATTTTGGTAGTATATCCTCATTGAAGGTCCATTTTAAATCTGGTGGAGAAACCTTTAATGTCAAATGAATATCACCTCTTCTTTTTACATTGCCACTACATGCTCACGAAGTGCCTACTCCAGGCCCACCTTTTCTTTCGTTTTCTGTAAAATCATGTTGATACTCTAAAAAATCGTCCATTTGAGACAACAAACATATCATCAAGCAACCTCCTCTATCATGCTGCAACAGTGAAGATATTTCATGTCAGAGTTTACATAATAAGCAAAAGTACAGATAGACCTCAACCAACCAAAATAAAATTGATCACATCTCTTAAATGGACCCTGTCGCACAATGTGAGTCTAAGTATGGTCCTAATCATCTTTCCGATTTTCGCCAATGATCATCTTTATCTACATGACGACTAGACGAAGAATCCCTTCCATGAGAAGACCATTTTTCTTGTCCTCTCTTATCATTGTCTTCTCTATAGGACCCCGATTCATGCCTTTTCAATCTCTTTTCTTCCCTCCTATCATCATTGTCTCTTGACCTTGGCTCTAATCCATCATCATCATGTCTTCCCAATCTTCTTACATCTTACCGGTAATCACTGTCTCTAGACTTCAGCTTAAATTGATCTTCATGCCTTCTCAACCTCTTTTCATTACGCCTATGATATTCTTCTTTTGACTTGGGATCAAACTCAGCATCTTTGTTCCTTCCTAAACTCTTTTCATCTCTCTTATGATTATCTTCTCTTGACTTCAACACAAACTCATCATTGTCATGCTTTCCCAATCTCTTATCATGTCTCATATAATAATCTTCTCTTGACTTACGTTCAATTTCATCATCATCGTGCTTTCTTAATCTGTCCTCCCTCTTATCGCTCTGTTTAAGGTGGCTCTCTGAGGGCCTTTCATTATCAAATTTTTTATCAGTCTTTCTTGGACCCTCAAAGTTGTCATGTTCCCATCTTGAACCTTTATCCTGAGGACCCCACCCTACGTTTGCAGCTCTCTGGATGAAAAAAATAGCTATAAATAGGTACAGCAAAAGAATTAAAATGACAAATAAGTCCATAAAACCTGAACATTTGCAGAACACATGCAACCCCAACTTGAAGAAAGAAAAATGTACAAGGCATGAAATGATGACAGGTAGAAAGAAAAAGTTGATCTAAAACTATATGAAAAAAAAGTTTCAAAATAATATAAGAAGGAAATAATAGTATCTTACATCCCAAATAATCATCGTTCACCATAATCAATTGTTACCAAACCTAACTCTTTAATGCAAATTTTCACAGTAGGGCAATTTAAAATATAATATCAGTATCCGGATCCATAGGAATCCATCAATATGATTTATCTATGAGCAGCTCCAAAGCATGGGCCTTAATCCTGGCTTCCAACTTAGATTTATAGCCCCTGAACAAAGAAATAGTAATCACCAATGTGATACAGGTTGACGATCCACAAGCCATATGTATAGTTTAGGAAAGCGAAAAAACCAAGGGCTGACAAGAGGAAAATGAACTAATGAATCACACAATAGAAAACCTTGAAAGATAGGCAAGTTTCATTATTATCAGAGTAAAAATAAGCTTCAGTTTATGCAATAATAGTTGTCTACAAAAATGAAGCAATCCTCTCCTACTATTGATCTACATTTTTCATGAGAGACCATATCTCAGAATTTCTGCCAACACCTCTCATCCACCATAAAAACAAGAAAGAAAAATACATAAAAGACATCATCTGCAATATTGGTCTAGAAGAAAAGGAAAAAATGTTGGCACCAAACATTCTTAGCAACTCAAGTGTAGTAAAGTATAATACAGACAGCTATAAGTAGATATCAGGTATGCATATGGTCAAGGCTGGGAAAATTGGAGGTAACCTACTAGACCAAACCGACAACATTGGTTTAAAATTTTCTAACTCAATAAAACTGACTGACATGCAAACATAAATTTTGGTTTCACTATTTTTTCCATAACAGGCAAGCAAATATAGGCCATAATGAGAAACTTCAAAAGTGTAATATAATTTGGAAAATAAAGAGGAATATTGTATGAGAAAATATTAAAAGGCTGACGTTAACCATTGTGAACATAACGAAAAAAGAAACTATGAAATAAGCAGAGAAATGTTTCTCATTGATTTCCTGACTATCCAAAATGTGTTCATCTGCCAAAATTTAGAGTTAATATTATAGCCAATAGGAAACTGATTGCGTTGCTCAAATAACCTTTAGATCTAAATCTCTGCAGAGATGTTAATACATGTGATTATATCTAACATCAAATGCAGATCAGTAGAATATTCATGGAATCGATACTAAAATTAAATTTACTTGAAAACTGTTTTAAATCTTCCCTATTCTTAACTTGAGCATAAGCATGAGCATGAGAATAATAATAAATGAACACACCCAAAGAAATACAATGTCTAGAAAACCATTTCGACACAACTTCAGAAATGCTGTGTCAGTCTTACTTGTTCATCATGGCAGAATTTGCAGCTAGCTCCACGAGTACAATCACCTCTCTGAAAAGCACGACACAATCCTCGGGCTTCTCTTTTTTGCCTCTTTGTCTCTTCATCCTCCTCCTCTTTCTTCTTGTACTTACTCACATGATTAACCCTTATAATCCGGCCAGCAACCTAAGCACCATTCAGATTGTCTAAAGAAAGAAACAAAGTAAACGTTAGTGGAAGAAACCAATTTGGCAAGTGTTATATCTTAAGAGGAGGAGACATTGTAAGTAAACAAAAAGAAACGTACCTACAACAAGAATTGTACTTTTTTTTATCCTCATAAGCAATAAAAAGCAAAACCTTTAGATTTACCAGTAGGCTTGTCTCTAACTAGATTAACATCAACAATCTCCCCGTATTTGAAAAATGTTATTTATTTTTACATTAGAGTCAAAACAAAATAAAAACAGAAACCCTAATTTGAGAGTGGTATGGTGTTTGGTAAAAAAGAAAGCAGAGAAAGGAATAATACTAAGAAAAGACGGCGAGAAGATCGCCTTCAGTGAAGCATAAGTGGAGTCTTTGTATTTAGTGTGCCATGAAGCATCATCTGAAATGCCTAACTCTGCTTCTTTCGAGTTTATGCTCAGTATTCTCTTCACCAGCGTCAATGGATTCATATTTTCTTTTTACTGCAACTGCAACTGCAACTACTACTGATTCTTTGATTGCGCCTGTAATACCTTGAATTTTTACTATTTTAAATTTATTTAAATTATCAAATTATGAGATTTGCAGTGTTAATAAAGTGTTATTATTTTAATTATTTTATATAGTGAAAATTTCACTTTGATAAAATTATGTTAAATATCACTTTAATATTTAAAAGATTTTAGTTAGTATATTTAAACACATTTTAGTATTTGATGATTTATGATAAAATTTATTTTATATTTTAAAGGAATTGAGTTATACATTTAAATCATTTTATTTTTCTAATAGATATATATATATATATATATATGTGCGTGTGTGTGTGTGTGTGTCTAGTGTGTGTATGTGTATTATATACATATGAATATATATACTTATAAATTGTGTGGAGGAGATTTAAAGTAACTATTATTATTATTATTATTATTATTATTATTATTATTATTTGTTTAAAGTACATACACTCATTTCTTTCACTCTCTCTCCCGATTACCCTCTTTTTCCCTACCTTTCTTTTTCTTTTTCTTCTTCTTCTTCTTCTTCTTCGGTCAGCATCTTCCCGTCACCACCAGGCCACCTCCGGCCACCACCTTCTCCTCCTCTCTCTCCCCACGTGAGCAGCAACAGCCCCTTTCATTCTTGCTGCATTTTCGGTCAGTTTTGGGCAAGGGACAACAGCTTACAAGGAGCCATTTTTGGCCATTTGAGCTCGGTTTGAAGCTCCATTCTTGAGCTTCATCTACTTGTAACTTAATCTAGGTAATTCTTCACCTAGATCTTCTATTTTCTTGTGTTTTAATCTTAGATTATGTTGGGCATTTTTGTGATC